>MCJB01018927.1:211865-266987 GCA_002018475.1 Nicotiana obtusifolia | reverse complement strand
GGGGGGGGGGGGGGGTTGATTCCACTTGCACCAGCCATATCTCAAGCTGGGGTGGAGCTGAAACTCCCGCAGCGCGTACCCTAGAGTAGCGGGTCCATGTTGACCAGGTCCTAGAGGTTATACCAGTGCAACTGATTGTCCCAATTAAGCCTAAGGTTAGGGCATTAGTATTTGAGGAGGAGCATCTTAGACTTGAGAGGTACAAGAAGTACTACCCTCCTACTTTCAACGGCCTAGCTATAGAAGATGCATAAGGGTTTTTAGATAAGTGCCACCGTATTCTCCGCACCATGGGTATTATGGAGGCGAGTAGGGTTGATTTTACTACATTCCAGCTGTCGGGACCAACATATCAGTGGTGGCGGGCTTATGAGGAGGGTAGCCCAGCCGATGCAGCTTCACAGATATAGGCTCAGTTTTCAGAGATGTTCTTGAGAGAGTTTGTTCCCCAGAGCCTTCGGGATGCATGGCGTGCGGAGTTTGAGCAGTTGCACAAGGGTACTAAGACCGTTTCAGAGTATGCTATCAGATTCAGTGAGTTGTCCAGACACATACCTGCCTTGGTTTCCACAGTCAGAGAGCGAGTCCGTCTATCGAGGGTCTCAACTATGGTATTAGATTTAGCATGGCTCGAGAATTTGAGACAGATACCCCACATCAGCAGGTGGTAGAGATGGCACGAAGATTAGAGGGTATGCAGGGCCGGGAGAGAAGGACAGGGAGGTCAAGAGGCCTCGAGATTCTGACGGATACAGTGGTGCCCGTGCCCCAGTTGCAGCCCGTCATGGTGGAGGCTATGTGAGCTTTCTAGTTCATTCAGCACTTCCAGTTTCTAGTGGTACTTTGGCTACTCCCAGGTCTCAGGTTGCCCATTATGCACCGCCAGTGTCTAGTGCACCTCCTGCACGGGTGTTTTCAGCGGTCAGTCAAGCCGGCCAGGCCTAAGCCAGTTTTAGCAGCCACATCCTCCGAGAGCTTGTTTCGAGTGTGGTGATACTCGTCATATGGTTAGGGACTGCCCTAGACTCAGGAGGGATGCACCTCCACCGACTACTTAGGCTCCACGTATTTCACAGGATCCCCAGACTTCTCAAGTCGTGGTTATTGCTCCAGTTGCCGGTCCACCTGCACAGCCAGCTAGAGGTGGAGGTCAGGGGGTAGGGGTCGCCCTAGAGGGGGAGGCCAGGCCAGATGTTATGCTTTTCTGGGTAGGACGGAGGCGGTTGCATCAGATGCAGTTATCACAGGTATTGTTCCGGTTTGTCATAGAGATGCATAAGTCTTATTTGATCCAGGCTCTACTTACTCATATGTATCATCTTGCTTTGTTCCGTATTTGGGTATATCTCGTGATTCTTTGAGTTCTCCTGTTTATGTGTCCACACCTATGGGAGATTCTATTGTTGTTGACTGTGTGTATCGGTCGTGTTTAGTTGTTATTGGTGGTTTTAAGACCAAAGTTGTTCTATTGTTGCTTAGTATGGTAGACTTTAATGTTATTATGGGCATGGACTGGTTATTGCCTTATCATGCTATTCTTAATTGTCATACCAAGACGATGAAATTGATTATGTCAGGTTTACCGCGGTTGGAGGGAAGGGGTACTTTCGATTATGTTCCTGGAAGGGTTGTCCTTCCTTAAGGCACGTCAGAAGGTTGAGAAGGGGTGTGATGCATATCTAGCCTTTGTGAGAGATGTCAGTGTTGATACTCCTACCGTTGAGTCACTTTCGGTAGTAAGAGACTGTCCAGATGTATTTCCGGTAGATTTTCTGGGCATGCCGCCCAATAGAGATATCGATTTTAGTATTGACTTGTTGCCGGGCACTTAGCCCATTTCTATTCCACCATATCGATGGCCCTAATGGAGTTGAAGGAGTTAAAGGGGCAGTTGCAAGAGTTGCTTGATAAGGGTTTCATTCGGTCTAGTGTGTCACCTTGGGGTGCTCCGGTCTTGTTTGTCAAGAAGAAGGATGGTTCTATGCTCATGTGTATTGACTATCGGTAGTTGAACAAGGTTACAGTGAAGAACATGTATCCATTGCCGTGCATTGATGACTTACTTGATCAGCTACAGGGTGCCATAGTGTTCTCCAAGATTGATTTGTGGTCCCGTTATCATCAGATAAAGATTTGGGTTCCAAATATTTCGAAGACTGCTTTTAGGACTCGGTAAGGCCATTACGAGTTCCTTGTGATGTCATTTGGGCTAACTAACGCCCTATCAACATTTATGCACCTGATGAACAGTGTATTCCAGCCATATCTTGACTCATTTGTCATTGTGTTTATTGATGAGATCTTGGTGTACTCCCGCAGCGGGGAGGATCATGAGCAGCATTTGAGGATTGTGCTCCAGACCTTGAGAGAAAAGAAGTTGTATGCGAAATTCTCAAAGTGTGAATTCTGGCTTGATTCTGTGGCATTTTTGGGTCATGTGGTGTCAAGTGAGGGGATCAAGGTAGATCTGAAGAGTATTGAAGCAGTGCAGAGTTGGCCCAGACCATCTTCAGCTACTGAGATTCGGACTTTTCTTGGTTTGGTTGGGTATTATCGCTGTTTCGTAGAGGGTTTCACATCTAATGCTGCACCTATGACCAGATTGACCCAGACGGGTGCTCCTTTCCGATGGTCCAAGGAGTGTGAGGAGAGAGAGCTTTCAAAGCGGAAGACTGCTTTGACTACAATCCCAGTATTGGTCCTTGGCGCAGTGTTGATGCAAGACGGTAGGGTGATTGCCTACGCGTCTCGACACTTGAAGATCCATGAGAATAATTATCTGATCCACGACTTAGAATTTACAGCTATTGTTCATTCCTTGAAGATTTGGCGGCACTATTTATACGGTGTTCCTTGTGAGGTCTATACCGACCACCAGAGTCTACAACATCTGTGCATACAGAAAGATTTTAACTTGAGGCAACAGAGATGGTTAGAGTTGCTTAAAGACTATGGCATCACCATTCTATATCATCCCGGGAAGTCCAATATGGTGGCCGATGCCTTGAGTCGAAAGAGCTTGGGCAATTTAGCATATCAACCGGCAGTAGAGAGGCCATTAGCATTAGATGTTCAGGACTTGGCCAACCAGTTTGTTAGATTGGATGTTTCGTAGCTCAGTCGAGTTCTGGCTTGCGTGGTTTCTCGGTCTTTTTTATATGATCACGTTAGAGATCGTCAGTATGACGACCCCATTTGCTTGTCCTTAAGGACACGGTGCAACACGACAATGCCAAGGGGGTTTCTATTAGAGATGACGGTGTGTTGCGGATGTAGGGCCGATTATGTATGCCCAATGTGGATGGGTTACGTGAGTTGATTCTTCAGGAGGCCTACAGTTCGCAGTACTCCATTCATCCGAGTGCCGCTAAGATGTATCTAAATTTGAGGCAGCACTATTGGATGAGGAGAATGAAGAGAGACATAGTGAAATATGTAGCTCGATGCCTAAATTGTCAGCAGGTGAAGTATGAGCACCAGAAGCCAGGAGGGTTGCTTCAGAGACTTGAGATTCCCGAGTGGAAAAGGGAGCGAGTTACCATGGGCTTCGTTTTTGGGCTCCCATGGGCTCAGAAGAAATTTGACACTGTTAGGGTGATTGTGGATAGGTTGACCAAGTCGGCTCATTTCATTCCGGTGGTGACTACCTATTCTTCAGAATAGATGGCTCGAATCTATATCCGCGAGATTGTCCGACTTTATGGCGTGTCGGTATCCATCATCTTTGACCGGGGCACACAATTTACTTTGCTTTTTGAGAGCCGCACATCGTGAGTTAGGCACACGGGTTGAGTTGAGTACAACATTCCCCCCTAGACGGACGGACAGTCTGAGCGCACCATTCAGATATTGGAGGATATGCTTTATGCCTGTGTTATGATGTTTGGGGGTTCTTGGGATCAGTTCTTGCCGCTTGTGGAGTTTATCTACAACAACAACTACCAATCAAGTATTCAGATGGCTCCTTATGAGGCCCTATATTGGAGACTATGTCGTTCTCTAGTTGGTTGCTTTGAGGCAGAATATGCTAAGTTATTAGGCACAGATTTGGTTCGAGATGCCTTGGAGAAGGTCAAGTTGATTCAGGATCGGTTTCATACAGCCCAATCTAGACAGAGGAATTATGCGGATCGGAAGGTTCGTGATGTTGCATTCATGGTTGAAGAGCGAGTCTTGCTCCGAGTTTCTTTTGTAAAGGGTGTGATGAGGTTCGGGAAGAAGGACAAGTTGAGCCCTAGGTATATCGGAATTTTAAGATTCTTAAGAGGATTGGTGAGGTGGCCTACAAGCTTGCATTGCCACTAAGTATATCCGTAGTTCATTTGGTATTTCTGTGCTCTGTAAGCATCATGGTGATATGTCCGATGTGTTAGATTTCAACTCAGTCCAATTGGACAAGGATTTCTCTTATGTTGAGGAGCCGGTGATCATCTTGGACAGGAAGGTCAGAAAGTTGAGGTCAAAGAGCATTGTTTTAGTGAAGGTTCAACGGAGGGGTCAACCAGTCGAGGAGGCGACTTGGGAGACCGAGCATGATATGCGTAGCCGTTATCCTCATCATTTCAGGTATGTCTCTATACTCGTTCGAGGATGAACATTTGCTTTAAGAGGGGAGGATGTAAAGAACTGGTCGGTCATTTTGAGTATTTTAGCCCCGTTCCCCTATTTCTTGACTCCTCTATGTTATTTTTTGGTTATGGGACTTGCCGGGGTGGTTGGTTTTGTTTTCGGGTGAGTTTCGGAGTGCAATGGGACATTTAGTCCCAAAGTTGAAAGCTTAAGTTGAAAGAGCAGACCGGAGTTTGACTTTTGTGTAGACGACTCCGGAATGGAGTTTTGACGGTTTTGATAGCTTCGTATGGTGATTTTGGACTTAGGAACATGTTCGGATATTGATTTGGAGGTCCTTAGGTCATTTTGGCTTGAATAGGCAAAAGTTAGAAAGTTGAAGATTGAGAAGTTTGACTGAGAGTTGACTTTATTGATATCGGGGTCGGATTCTGTTTTCGGAAGTTGGAATAGATCCATTGTGTCATTTATGATTTGTGTGCAAAATTTGAGGTCAATCGGAGTTGGTTTAGTATGAATCGGCGTTAGTTTTGAAAGTTGGATGTTCATGGTTTCAATAGGTTTGAATTGGGTTGCGATTCATAGAATCGATGTTGTTTGATGTGATTTTAGGCCTCGAGTAGGTCTGCTATGTGTTTTGGAACTTGTTGGTATATTTGGACGGGGTCCCCGTGGCCCCAGGCGTGCTTCGGATTGAGTTCGGACCATTTGTTCTTGAAATGGGATTGCTAGTTTTCTGAGTTTCTGGTTTTTTCATCGTGTTCGTGAAGATTATACCGCGATTGTAGAATCCTTAGTGACTGATGGAGTTTTATCTTCTCGTTCTCAAAGTCAGGGGTGCGATCGTGATTGTTGGGGAGCTTGTGCATCACGAACGCGTGCGTAGGACCGCGTTTGTGTATAAGGAAGAAGAGGCAGTGGGGAGGCACGTGATGTTCTTCCTGTTCGTGTGTCCTGGAACGCTATCGCATAAGCTGAGGAAGGCTGGTCATCGTGTTCGCGGCTCAGTTCACGCGATCGCGTAAGATGTTTTGTGAGCAGGGAGAATTTATACTCCGCGATTGTGAGTGTTTTTCCATGATCGCATAAGGCAATAACTGGGCAGCAATATATTATTTCCAAATCGAGGGTTTTGTTCCATTTTTATCTTTTGAGCTAGAGACCTCGGTTTTGGGAGATTCTTGAAGAGATTTTCAAGGAGTTGATTGGGGTAAGTGATCCTATCTCGGATTGGCTACTATACATGAATCCATTATTGTTTTTACCATTTAATTAGTGTTTTGAGATGAAAAAATTGGGGATATTTGTGAAAACTTCATAGACTATATTTTGAGGATTTGAAGGTCGATTTGAGATCGGAATTAAGTAATTTTAGTATGGTTGGACTCATTATTGAATGGGTGTTCAGATTTTGTAAGTTTGGCCAGGTTTCGAGACGCAAGCTCAGTGTTGACTTTTGAGTTGAGTTTTTGATTTTCTTTGAAGATATCAACTTTATTATCCGGAATAGTTTCCTATGGTTTGTACTTATGGTATAAAATTATTTTGGCTAGATTCGAGCCATTCAGAGTTAGATATTCATGGAAAAGGCTTACTAGTGAATTGAGTTTGTGTGTTTTGAGGTAAGTGTCTTGCCTAACTTTGTGTGGGAGAATTTTCACTTAGTATTGGTGTTGTTTTGTGTTAATTGTGGTACGTGAAAGCCGTGTACGCAAGATGACGAGTGGATACACGGGCTAAATATGGTAATTGACTGGTTTAAGCTATGTAGATTCTTTTCATGCCTTTAATTGAATTTTCATAATATGTTATATTCATCATCGTTAATCTATCCTTACATGCTTCACTTGGAATTGTTAATACTTTTTTCATGTGTTATTTGGTATTTGCCTTTACATGCTTAGTTGAAGTTAATGTTTTCTCATTTCCTTGTTAAATATTTAACTATTGAGTTACCTTACTTGAAGTTGTTACTTCTTGGAATATGTTATTGTTGAGTTTTGGTGTTGAAGTTGTAAAAGCCGTGATCACATTGAGGCAAAGTTGTAAATTGTTGAAATACCATCCTTGTTGAGTTATTCACTTTCGTTTGCTATTGTTGAGAGTCTTGTACATATTGTGGTTGAGCCATGGGCTATTTATTGTGGAAGCATTATTATTGTTGACTTCTTTGGCAAGTTATGCTATTGGGTACTTGAGGTGCGATCTGTGATATGTTTTAATGTTGATATGCATGCGGTGGTATAAGGATAGGGGTTGATACGCATACGGTGAGATAAGGTGGGCTTGATACGCATGTTGCTAGTAGGGGAACTACTTGAAGCCACGCGGTGTGATAAGGTGGCTTAATACGCGGGTAAGCTATTTCGGGTAAAATAATTTTCAAAACTAAATATAAGGCTCCCACGATGATATATGGAAAGATTGCGATTGCGATTGTGAAATGAGATACGAGGTGGTACCTCAGACATGATTCTTGTCATCTTTCATTTACATCACTTGTGTTTTGTTTTCATCGTTTCCTTGGTGTTCTTATTATGTGTTTCCTTCCTTGATGCCTTTATTGCCTTTACTTTCAGTGTGGCTTATCTAGTTGTATTTCTTCATTGTTTCATTCCTTGTTTCCATTATTATATTGTACCATACCTGTTCAGTTTCTCTATCTATTCCAGTAGGTGTCTTGACCTGACCTCGTCACTACTCTACCGAGGTTAGGCTTGATATTTACTGGGCATCGTTGTGGTGTACTCATACTACGCTTCTGTACATCGTTTTGGCAGATCCTGGTACTTCTTACTAGGCTAGGCATCCGTGAGTTGAGCTTGGATCGGAGACTTCAAGGTATACTTGCCGGCGTTTGCAGACCTCGGAGTCACCATCTATCTTAGTTTCTATTGCATACTCCTATTATAGATATTGATGTATTAGAGATGTTTTAGTATACTCGTGTAGAGCTTATGACTCGGCCTCACTAGATATTGGGAGTCATTGTCAGCTATGTTGAGGAATTATTTTATGATAGCCGGTTGGTTAAATTGAAGTTCTTTTATTATTTCTGTTATTTCTTCATGCATGTTAGTCTTACTTAGTCTTAGAGATTAGGTTCCATCACAACATCCTATGGAAGTAGATTAGGGCCGTGACAAGAAATCATATCCTCTTGAGTATGCCGATAGTGCTCGAAATGTCTCTTCCAGTATCATAGGAATGAGGGTGACCTACAAATTTCCTTGGAAGGTTGCCAAAACTCGGGGCAGCTGGTTGATATTGATTCGTCCCTTTATTTGTGGGAAAACCAGCAGTCCCAATAGCGCTGGAGAAAAAGTTAAGGGGCGGAGGCTCTCCCATGCTGCTTGATCACACTGTAATTCCTTAAGATGCCACTCATATCTCTCTCAGTGCCCCAATCTGTCAAATAGCTGGTCCAGACTTATCCATCCATCCTTGATGTTTCTCAAGTTTCTATTGTTCGTCAGACCCAATATAGACTGGTAGTGTTAGTTTTCGCCCGGTGAATGGTAACTCCGTGAAGCTGGTAATCTCCTCTAGTGTTGGCATCAACTCACAATCAACTAATTTGAAGAACGCCTTAGTTGTGTCCCAAAACTCTATCAGCAGCTTAGTGAGTATTTTCAGCTCGGATGTTCATCAAGGCGGTTAGTGCTTCCAGGTGTGTTCTGATCTCATCCCGTGCTCCCGTCGAATGTTCCTCCACCGTTGCTTCAATTTGTGAGGTGAACCCATGACCATCTTAATCTCGTGGACATTGCGGTTGATTTCCATCTAAAGAGGTGAAAGACTTGGTAAGTATTTGCTCTGGATCTTTAGTGTCTTATCTAGATTGGTTCGTCGATCCACAGAAGGTATGTTGTTGGGTGCATAACTCGTTGACATTAAGGTGGTTTTCCTAATCGTGAGTCAATACCTAGAACTGACCCACCTAAGGTTTATGCAGCATGACCTATGTTTGCTAAGAGTAGAGTGTTTTCTAATTTTGGAGTTGGACTGAATAACTGCGTGACATCATGTCAGTTGACCTGACAAAGTCGTTCTCTAAAACTAGAGAGTTTTGAAACAAGGTTCGGAGGGGTGTAAAAGACAACCCTCGCATGGCATTTATGTGTGATTATGTACGACCAAGACTCGATGGAAAAAATGTGATGACAGTGTATAAAGCAATAGCAGATAATTGTGGCAAAGCAGTAATATAAGTAAATAAGTAAGCATGTATTAGCATGTTGTAAAGTGTAAGAAAATAGAATAAAGTGAATAAACATGTATTTTCATGTTAAGCATAATTAAAGTAGAACATAACAAAACATCTTCAAAGTTCAAGTCTAGGCTAAATCTGCTAAGGTCAGGACCTAAATATGAAAATTCCAGCAGAGTCACCATGTTGTTACACCCTATTTTGCACTACTCAAAATAAAATACAACTAATGGTTCTTCTGAAGTTGATAAAAAAGAGAGTCGCCACCTAATACTTTAAGGTATATTATGATACCTATAGATTTGTGAGATTATTATCTTAATTGTCTGCTAACCGTTGAGATTTGGGTAAGGGTTCTAGTTATTCTAAGGGAAAGGTGTTAGTCACCCCTCAAAATCTACATGAGGTAGCTCCTTAGGCTTAGGCTAGGTTCAGTAAAAGAAATGTCTATATTCTGCTTAATCCTGTGTTTAAAGTCTGTGAAAAATAATCTAAGACTTATCTGAAAATTCATTATTTTGAGAAAAGAAGAAGCATATTCTTTTGAAAAGAAAGATGTTATCTGTTTTTGAGTTTATAATTAGGAAATCATCTTTTGAAATATATATGTATGCTTATTAAGCTGAAGACTAGATATGCTTTTATTTTCGAGAAAGATCTTGTAAAAATTCTTTGTTTTGAAAGAAGTTGAGTATGCACTTTTAAAGAAAAGGGTGTTACTTATTTGTAACTTAGTAGAGTGAGAGACCATTTTGAAAATATACCTCAAGTTGAAGTGAGTATACCTTATTTGCAAATCAATATTCGATGGGAACCTTGTATTTAAAACTCGTTGAGGTTCACCATTTGGTAAGCTTGGTTGAGTTTGGCTTTTACTTCTTGAAGACGACTTCTTAAATTATTTTCGCAATTTGATTTTCCAAAGAGAGCTTGTTTTGCTTTTGAATCTGCCAAAGTCTAAAACTTAATGAAAATCATTAGTGATAACAAGATAAGGCCTTTTATTTATTTGAAAGATAGGTTTGAAAATTAATTAGTGATCAAACAATAAAAGATCTACAGTGAGCAGAATTTCAAATTTGATTTTTTACATATGAGCCTTGGTTTGCCTAATTCCTTAAAAGAACAATCAAAATATCAATACATTCAATATGGTTAGTTTTTCTAAAGTATGTATACACATTGAAGTGGTAAAGAACAACAAATGTAATTAAACAAAGGAGAAAGGAGAACTGGACTCTCGATATGGACCAACCGATAGCCAGGTCGGCACAAGCAGCGCACTCAGCAGGAACAAAATGACCCGAATCTGGAAATTGGACTTGAACTCTAAATGGGCTCAGTAGGCCCAATTTGAATTCATGCTTACAAAAGAAAAGAGAATAATTAGTATATATCTATGTGGGCAGAAATAACATCATGAATAGGCACAAACGCTGAAGAATACAGTAGAGTCATTCATCATTTGTGTTAATCGTATGAGGATTAATAAGAGTTAATGACTAAAGGCTTGGCGTAAATCCTCATTTATAGATATAGTCCCCCTTTTAAACCCTTGACACTTTAGATTTAACGAGCTTCTCACGGACCCGAGCAGTGCTTGTGTCAAGGAGGGGTGCCATAACCACAAAACAAGTTTTCACATCAAAATACCCTTAGCCACTCACTATTAATCATCCTCAAAGGCTTAAACACAAATAAAGGGTTCACCATAGCAATTTCATATTACCAATATACAAACAGTAGGTATAAGAGTCACGGTAAACCCCCTTTTTTTAAGGTTTAGACACATAGAAATCTAACAAATTTAACAAATAGGATACTATAGTTTATCAGAATACAGAGAACACTCCAAGGCACAACATTGTCTTAGAAAATTCACATCAGAGTATAGGATACTACAGTAGGCATGGAGTCACTGACGCGATATAGTCAAATAAGGTTATAAGGCACAGGTAGTCAAGTGCACATAGATATGCCTCTTCACTTATCTCTTTAGGCTCAGAAGTGTTAACAAGCAGTTTAAATTATCAGCATCATACAGAGATGAGCACAAGTGTTTATTTTATTGGTTCCACTGTAAGTCTAATGTCTCAGAATTCTTCCAAGTAGAATCAGATCATATAAAGGTTTTGCAGAGGCTTCTAAAAGCCTCAGCATGGTTAAGAGCAGTCATACTTCTCATTACTATCTTATCATTTTAATAGTTAGGCTAACCAGTCACAGTATACTAACACCTGGATATGCAAACAGGTTCACTAGCAATACTTAGTGCATGAATCTTTGTACAAGTCATTACAATATCGTGGCTCAACCTAACAGTTAAAATCAATTAAACAAGGACAGTTCAATAGAGACTGTCTTTTATAGAGGATCGCTCATTGAACTTGTAATGACACGGACGGTTGTTTTGAGTGATATAGCCCCGTTACCTTATTTACTGCTTATTTTATACTCATTTGTCATTATGTGACCTTTCGGGGTAGTTGGTTCGGTTCCGAAGATATTTCTGAATGAGTTGAGACACTTAGTCTCAAGGTTGGAAGCTTAAGTTGAAAGGTTGACCGGATGTTGACTTATGTGCAAATGGCTCCAAAATAGAGTTTTGATGGTTCTAATAGCTCCGTTGGGTGATTTTGAACTTAGGAGTGTGTTCGAATAGTAATTTGGAGGTCCGTAGTTGATTTAGGCTTGAAATGGCGAAAGTTGGAAATTAGAAGTTTTGGAAATTGAGAAATTTGACCGAGAGTTGACCTTGTGGTTACCGAGCTCAGATTTTAGTTCCGAGAGTTGGAGTAGGTTTTTTTGTTTCATTTATGACTTGTGTGCAAAATTTAAGGTCAATCGGACGTGATTTGATAGGTTTCGACATCAATTTTAGAAGTTGGATTCTCTTAGTTTTTGTTAGGCTTGAATTGAGGTGTGATTCGTATTTTTGATGTGATTTGAGGCCTTGATTAAGTTCACATGATGTTTTTAGGACTTTTTGGTATATTTGGTTGAGGTCCCGGGAGCCTCGAGTTGGTTTCGGATGGTTAACGGATCGCATTTGGCTTAGTGTTATGCTGAGGTGCTGCAGATCTGGTGTTATCGCACCTGCGGTGGGATTGGTTGTAGGTGCTGAGCCGCAGAAACGATTAAGTTTGTGTAGCTTCGAAGAGGAGGAAAGTCACTAGGGGTCGCAAGCGCAGAAAGGTTTCCGCCGATGCGCATTGGGCGACCGCGAAAGCGGATTTGGTCAGGCAGCATTGGGTCGCAGAAGCGAGAGGAGGTTCGCAAATGCTGTCCCACAGGTGCAAGGCTGGAACTGCAGGTGCGCATTGTCGGCTGTTAAGTGAGATTCGCAGATGTGAGTTTTTCTCCGCAAAAGCAGGAATGCAGGTGCGAGCCTAGGCTCCGCAGGTTCAGAAATGTCTGGCCAGTGTTTAAAATTCGAGGGTTTCATGATTTTAATCATTTTGGACTTTTCAAGCTCAGACTAAGGCAAATTTTGATAGGGATTTCGAGGGGTTTCTAGAGGTAAGTCACTTGTGATAATTTTTATTCAATAATATTATTTCCCCATTGAATTTCCCACCTAGTTTGTGTGTTTTTGAGGTGGAATTTTGGGCGTTTGAGGCTTGGGATTTGGAGATTTAAATTTGGGGATTTGAGTGACGATTTGGTGTCGGAATTTTGTAATTTGGTACGGTTGGACTCATGGTTGAATGGGCTTCCGAATTTTGTAACTTATATAGGAATCCAAGACGTGGGCCAGGGGTTAACTTTTGAGTTTTCTATTTGACTTTTGATTAAGAACTTAACAATTTCATATGGAATTGATTTGTATAGCTTGAGTTGATTGTATCGAATTGTTTGTTACTAGATTCGAGGCATTCAGAGGCCGGTTCGCGAGGCAAGGGCTTGTTGGAGTAGAGATTTGCACAGTTTGAGGTAAGTAGCACTTCTAAACTTGGTTCTAAGGGTATGAAACCCTGAAATTACGTGCTCTGTGATTGGTGTAGAGGTGACGCGCATGCTAGGTGACAGGAGTGTGGGCATGCACCGTAGTAATTGTGATTTAGTCAATTCCATGAAACTGTGTAGCTATCTTATCTGAATATTATTACTGTGCCCTATGAGTTAGAGCACTTAAGCTGTGATATATGCTAGAAATCATATTTAGGCTATGTGCTGGTACTATTGGGACCCACAATGATCGTTCTTTGCTGTTGAGTTATTTGCTTAATTGCAGTTATGTACTCAGTCGTGTTCATCATTGTATATCATATCTCAGTCTCAGTTATCATACATGGTCACATCATGTATAATTGATTTGGTCTGCTTAGAATGAGTGTTCTGAGCCCGAGAGATTGGAGAGATTGATGACTGAGTGAGGCCTAGGGCCTGTTTGTGAGTGATATTTATGGGATCGGACTGCACACCGCAGCAGGCTTTATTGATTCCATGATTGGCTTATTATAGCGCGTGGGCTGGATCTGCCCCTTTGGAGTCTGCACATCTTTAGTGAGCCCAGTTGCTATTGATTCATGATATTTGATTCGGGCTGGATCTGCCCTGTACAGTGTTGAGAGATTGAGTGTGATGAGTGTGAATTGAGACAGTCAGGTTGAGTACTCCAAGAGTGTGATTACGCGAGGTTTTTATTGTGTTGTATCACATACGATATGCATATTGGCATGTAGATATAGAGATGTCATGTTCCTTATATCATTCATACTTGACATATTTTATCTGTTCTGAGTTTAATTGTTAAACCTAGAAGCATGTCCACATTCCTGTACTGGTACCTGCAAAATTATGAGTTTCTCTAAGATATTATTGTCATATGTTCTGTAAATTTTCCGTACTATTTAATTATGTATTTGGACCGTATTGTTCGGACTCGTCACTGGTTTCAGCCCAAATGTTAGACTTGTTACTTATTGAGTTGGTTGTACTCACGCTACATCCTGCACTTTGTGTGCAGATCCAGGTGTTCCCAGGCATGGTGGTTGTTCATCTCAGAGTTTTCAGCCGTTCGGAGATTATCGAGGTAGCTGCCTAGGCGTCCATAGACCTTGACTCTCCTCCCCTATTCCTCAGTTTTACTTATTCAGTTCTACTTTCTTAGACAATGTATTAGACTTGTATTTGTATTGATGCTCATGTACTCAGTGACACCAGGGTTTTGGAAAATTGCTGTGATGTTTCCATTCAGTTTTATGAGATTTTTATTTACTTAAGCTTATTCCGTATATTTTAAGTTTCAAGATGTTGGTATGTGTGAGTTGTCGGCTTGCCTAGTATCACGATAGGCACTTGGGATTGTGGGTTGTGTCAGAACATAAATCAAAAGAGCATCATAGAAAGATCAAGACTATTACATGCTAACACAAAAATGCAGGTATAAACCTCTTCAAGCTAATGTTATAAGATACTCTATGGGCACAACAATACTAACATAATAGGTGTGAACACAAGTATAGTAATTGAGAAGTGTCATTTTATTAACATGACAGCAAAGAGTTTCATGTAGCAGCACTCAAACAATCATGAGATGTCACTCATTACAGGGGTCAGTCACATTCAAACATGAAAGCAGGCCTTCTAACATAATAACAGAGTTCATTATGTGGTCTCTTTTGTTTCCAACTATCATAAGAAGCACACAAGAATCGCCCTGTCATTGTAGTATGAACAGGGTGCTAACTAGAGCCTAAATAGATCAACATAAGGACATGAGCAGTGACACAGTCATGTTCCTAGGACTAAGGCAAAACATCTTAGCATCACAAATGTCAAGATGGATTAGTGTTGGCAAGTTAACAGTATTCACAAGAGGATCTCAAAGGTCTAATTTTATTCCATGATAACATGCACAGAACCAATTATTTGACTAACTGATCACATACAATATTGTTAGCATATGATTTAATTCAATTAATAATGAAGCCTTAACAGGGTCTAAGAGTAACAACTATACATGGATCACTGAATATGCAGAACATGCAGGTTATCGACTGCAAATATATTAGCCAAGGTCATTAAAGTAGACAGGTTAAGTATAAGACATGAAATACATGGAGGGCCCTTTACTAGACTAGGACATGGCAACACAGTGTGACAAGTAAGATGGTTAAGTTAATCTCATCACTGGAGATACGAAATACCAAGAAGAATCCAAGAAACATGATTCATTTAGCTTAGCTGACATGGTTATGCTTATATGATCATTGTTTAATTAACAAAGGTGAGTTATGCACAAAAGCAGCACAAAAGTTGACTTAGCTTAATCATAGAGGCTTAGTAAAGTTAATCATCAAAATATCACCTAGTACAAAGTCACTTTACTAATCAAATCATGAAAGATAGGACTCATTAGCACTAATTTAGTAACAGTTTTAATACAACATAACTTAATCAAAAGATTTACAATTCAGCAGTGAAAATAGCATGCAAAGATAGGGTAGGGCAAATATGGATTCACATTACTAATAGCTATCATAAACAATAGAGAATTAACAAAGTAATCACATGATTAATTCAAAATAAAGAGAGGGGGTCAGTATGTGCTGATCTTCTGCAGGGCAGCAAACCAAGCGAATGTTGATCTTTAGCCATTTGAAACCACAAACTCACATCTGTCCAACTCACAGCAATTGAAGTCACCCAAAAATAAAAGAAGAAATCAAGAAATTAGAGAGAACACTACTGAAACCTTGATTTAGCAGAAGAAAACATGAACTTTTGATTTCGTAGTGTATATGTGAGTGGCGTTGGTGTGTATTGATATCTATCGACGTCTATTAGCATATGTTAGGTAAGATCATTTGAGGCCATAATTATAGTGGCCTTCAACGCCTTAGGTTTTCGGCAGATTCAATTTGATAGCGGGAAGTGACGAATGGTGGATGATGATAGCAAGGCGGGTGAAATCAGAAATAAACAGAGGAAAAATCAGCATGGGATTTACCTGGGCACGAGAGTGGTGGAATCGACCATTGGAGCCCTTGGACCGCTGGTCAAACCCTAATGTCCAAAAGTCACTGCGTCTGGGTAAAATGGATGAAAGAAAAGAGAGGAAATAGGGAAAGAGGGCGGCCGACTGTGTGGGTAAAATGGTTAGGGTTTAGGGGTTTTTGGTTGGTTTAAGATGAGAGATAGAATCAGGGCCGTTGGATCTTTGAATCAACGACCTTGATATTTCAGGGGATAAGAGTTAGTAAAAGCTTTTATTATGAAAAAAGGACGGTAATTGGATACCTGTAATCCACTGGTTGACATGAATTTTTGATGAGAAATAAAAGAAATAAAAAAATGGAGATTAATTACAGACTGGTGATGAGATGGACCAACGGTCGAAATCCTTTTGTGCTTTTTATGTGAGTGTGGAAGAGGGCGACGTGGCACGATGCTATTGGCTCAGACGAAATGGCATGGGTTGCCAACATGGGATAAAGAGGGTGGGTCTGGAGCGGGTTGGAGGTGGTTGGGCTTGTGTATTTTGGCCAAAACACCTGAAATAGAATTTAAAACATGGCGACATTGAGTTTAAGTAATCAATTGCAATTGTAGTCTTTTGAGCTTTTAACCCCTTTCAAAATTAACTTAATTAGACTTAATTATTCTTAATTAAATACAATAAAATATAATCATTAGATATATTATTCATTACTGTAATTAATTAATTATTTATTATAACACTTCATTTATTGAGTTATGAAACTAATTTTGTTACTTAAAGTAAATATGACAATATAATTTTAAATTATACACTAATTCGTTAAATCAATTGTAAAATTTGTTTATTAAAATATAAAGGTTATTTTAATAGTTCAAAATAGTAAGAGTAATATAATTTATAAATAATTAATACTGAATTGCTATTATTTATAAATATTATATTATAGTTTAGGAAGATAGGTGTTATTGATTTAAAAATATTTTACCGCATTTATTGCCAATCAATTAGCATAAATAATTTAATTTTAAAAAGGGAGGGTCAGAATTGATCGTCAACAGTTGTTAACTCCAAATCATGAACTGGATAATTCTTCTCATGATTCTTCAATCGTCGGGACACTTAGGAAATCACCCTACCATCTTACATCAATACCACGCCAAGTCCAATACGTGAAGCTTCACAATACACGGTATGAGGCCCTGAACTTGTGGGCAACACCAACACTGGAGCTGTAGTCAAAGAAGTCTTGATCTTCTGAAAGCTCTCCTCACATTCACTAGACCATTAAAAAGAAACACCTTTCCAAGTCAACTTGGTCAATGGAGCTGTAATAGATGAAAATCCCTCAACGAAACGATGGTAGTAGCATGTCAAACTCAAGAAACTCCGAATCTTTGCAGCTGAGGTAGGTCTAGGCCAATTCTTAACTTCCTCAATATTCTTAAGATCAACGCTGATACCATCACTTGAAAGAACATGACCCAAGAATGCAATTGAGTCCAACCAATACTCACACTTTGAAAACTTGGCATAAAGCTCACTCTCCTTCAAAGTCTGAAGTACAACTCTCAAGTGCTTCTCATGCTCCTCCCTACGACAGGAATAAACCAAGGTGTCATCAATGAACACAATCACAAAGGAATCCAAATAAGGCTTGAACACTCGGTTCATCAAATCCATGAAAGCCTGGAGCATTAGTCAAACCAAATGACATCACCAAAGAACTCATAATGACCATAACGAGTCCTCAAAGTTGTCTTAGGGACATCCAAAGCCCTAATATTCACTCGTTGTTGCCAGATCTCAAATAAATCTTTGAAAACACCTTGGCTTCCCTGAAGCTAGTCAAACAAATCATCAATACGAGAAAATAGATACTTGTTCTTGGTAGTAACCTTGTTCAATTGCCGATAATCAATGCACATCCTCATGGAACCATCCTCCTTCTTCACAAACAACACCGGTGCACCCCAAGGAGAAACACTCGCTCTAATAAATCCCTTATCCAAAAAGTCCTACAAGTGCTCCTTCAATTTCTTCAGCTCAGCTGGAGCCATACAATTTGGTGGAATAAAATAGGCTGAGTGACCGACACCAAGTCAATACAAAAGTCAATATCCCTATCGGGTGGCATGCCTAGTAGATTTGCAGGAAACAACTCCCGAAACTCTCTCACAATTGGTACCGAGTCCATCTTAGGAACCTCCGCACTAGAATCTCGAATGTAAGACAAATAGGATAGACACCCCTTCTTCGCTATGTGTAGAACCTTCAAAAATGAAATCACCACACTCATAGAATGGCAAAGGGTCCCTCTCCACTCTACTCTAGGAATCCCTGACATAACCAAAGTCATAGTCTTGGCGTGAAAATCCAAAATAGCATGATACAAAGACAACCAATCCATACCATGTATAACCTTAAAATCCACCATATCCAACAACAAGAGATCAACCATGGTATCAAAATCACTAAACACAAAACTGGTATACCCGATCAATTACTATAGAATCCTTAGTCGATGTAGACACAAAAATAATAATATTAAGAGAATCACGATGCATACTCAAGTGCGATGCAAAATATGAGGACACATATGAATATGTAGAACCCGGATCAAACAATACCAGAGCATCTCTATGACAGACTGAGATAATACCTGAGATGACTGTATCTGATAACTCTGCCTAAGGCCTACCTGAAATGCATAACGACAGGGCTGAGACCCACTCTCATGTTCTCCTCCTCTAGGACGTCCTTTGCCTGGATGACCTCTACCTCTACCTGGCGACCCCTACCCCTATATGGCTAGGAGGGTGGTATAGCAACCAATGCAAATATTATAGTACGAGTACCCTGCTATGGCATACCACTCTGCAATCTGGGGCAAAACCTCTTGAAGTGCCCTGTATCACCACACTCATAACAACCTGCCTACTAACATGGCTACAGAATGTGAAGCTGCCTCTGATGACCCGAATGACCACATTAGAAACTCTACATCGGAGGTGCACTAATCGGAGCTAGAGGCGCACTGAATCATGACTGCCCTTGGCGAGAACCATAAGTACCATTGGCTGCTTGAAGTATCATGAGATACCTAAAGTGTTGACTAAACTAGTTGGACAATATGTCCTCTAACATTATGACCCCTGCCTCTAGACAAGGCACTATTGAAACCATCAAAATGACGAGGCCTCTTATGAGAAGCTGCCTCTCTCCCCTGACCACGAATGTGCTTAATCCTCCGAGTAATCTCAACTACCTATGTGAATAAAGTCTTAGTCTCGGCCTCTCTAACCATCTAAAGTCTAATACCATAAGCAAGTCCCTCTATGAACCTCCGCACGTTCTACCTCTTAGTAGGGAAAAGGATAGCTGCATGATGAGACAAATCTACAAATCTCGTCTCATATTATGTGACTGTAATACCACCCTACTAAAGGCGCTCAAACTGGCTACGTAGCTCATCCCTATAGTGAGTGGAATGAACTTCTCCAAGAAAAGCTGTGAAAATTGAACCGAAGTAAGAAGGGGTGACCCTGCTTGTCTGTCCATCTCATAAGTCTTCCACCACCTCTTGGCCGAACCCTACATCTGAAAAATAGTGAAGGCCATTCCATTGGTCTCAACTAGTCCCAAATTGCACAAGATCTCATGACATCAATCTAAGAACTCCCGAGAATCCTTTGAAGGCAAACCACTTAAATGACGAGGGTGCAACTTCTGAAACTTATCCATCCTCTTCAGCTCATTATCAAACATAGTGGGCCTAACCTCAGGTCGCACTGCAATAATAGGCTAAACCACCCTAGCTGGTAGTGCCTTGGAGTCTGATATCCCTGCACCATATGCTCTAGAGTGTGTGCAGCGGGGGTCTGAGTTCCTCCCCGGACTTGAGAAGTGGATGGAGCCATAAGGAGTACACCTGCCTGGGCCATTCTCTCCATAAAATCAATCATGCGGACCAAGGCGTTTTGAAGCATTGGGGTAGCAACAAACCCCACTAGAACCTGAGCTGGCTCTACTTGCTCACCTTGAATTGGAATCCCACCATCTGGAGCTATCTGAGGCTCGATTAACACTTCTCTAGCACGATCTTAGGTAGCTGTAGGCGTCGCCGCACATGCTCTAGGCTAGGCTCAAGCTCTGCCCCTACCCCAACCTTTACCCCCAGTTGTGGCTGCAACCTAAGGCTTTGGCTCCTGCTCCGTTGTGGTAAAGCGCGTGTCCTCACCATCTGTGAGAGAATAAAGAATATAGACTAAAACTTTAGGATAGAACAAATTGACATGATAGAGAAACATAGAAAGTAAAGTTTCCTTAAAGCCTTATAGCCTCTCGAAGATAAGCCTCAGCCCAGATCCTCAAGACTCTAACAAGCTTGCTCATGACTCGTGAGGCCTATGCAAACCTAGGGCTTTGACACTAACTTTTCACGATCCTTAATCCCAATCAAGGGATCGTGATGTCGTCTAACTCCTCATACTAGGAAAGCCAACACTTAACAGTAATTAAAGAAGCCAAAACTAAACATTCAATAGCATAATATCATAAAGAAAGAGTAAAAGCTTCAAAGATTACATACTAATTCTAAATCCAATACATCTATCTAAATAATACCCAAGACTGGTGTCACTAAGTCCCTGCGTTCTAAGGAATACTAAATACAGAGTCTGAAAGAAATAAAATATTGTCTAATATAAAGAAACAGTAATATAGATAGTGAAGGCGACTCCCAGAGTCTGTGAACTGATGTGCAGCACTACCTCGAGTCTCCTCAAATGTCTAATCTAAGTGGTTAAGTGGTTCTCGCATCTGTAAGGGTTTTTCCAAAGATGCAATGTCGAAAAAGCGACCCAGTGGTCCGTAGATGCATAATCGCTGGTAGGAGGATATATTTCGAGGATTTGGCCGATTTTAATTATTTTGAGTTTTGGAGCTTGCCTAGAGGCAATATTTGGGGAGATTTTAATCACCACTTTGAGGGTAAGAAAATTTTACTTTATTTTGGTAATATATCTTGTTTCCCCATAAATTATTTCACATAGATCATGGATTTGAAAGAGGAAAATTGGGGGTTTTATGTTAGATTTTGGAGAGTGAGTAATTGAGATTTGAACCCTGATTTGGATGAAACTTGTGTATTTGGACAACGTATTCTAATGGGTGGTTAGGATTTATGAGTTTTGTCGGGTTTCTAAAGCAGTCTCGGGTTGACGTTTTGGTTAACTTCGTATAATTGATTAAATATTGAGCCTTTATGCTCCATAATTGTTTCCTTTAATATTATTTGACACTGTGGTGTGATATTTGACCAAATTTGAGCTGTTCGGAGGCCGATTTTTGAGGGAAGGCATTTTTTTAGTATTGAATTTGCTCGTTTGAGTAAGTATCTTTTGGCTCGACGAACTGCTTGAAGTATTGATGTTGGCTACGTGCTGGGGTTGGCATACATATGAAGGGTCGAGCATATGTACATACACTCGGTCTATCCATGTTCGGGGTAGTGTTTAGGATATATTATGCCTTGTATTGAATATTTGTGATTCTTGCTATCATGCTTTATATGTTTGTACAACTACGTAACCTCGTGGATCATGCTAGAGATTATGTGTAGGTTTCCTTTCCTGTTTGAACATGATACTCATTGTGTGGTATGTGATTTCCTCTTAGCATGCCATTTTATCAGTCCAGGAGTATGTGATTTGATATCCATTCACCGTATACACATATTCTTGTATATGCTTTCTATGTTATGGACTGGTTTGACAACACGTGGGTTGTTCGTGCGGGTTGAGTTAATTGTTGCACGTGAGTTGTCCGCGCGATTATGGCACATGAGTTGTCCGTGCAACATGTGGGTAAAGATCCATTCCCTAGGGTCGTCTGCTCAGGTTTCTCCTTGATAACATAGAAGCATTCATGGAAAATTGATCAGTGTTGGGTTTTGTGTATCTTCTCTATATGTAAACTCTTTGGATGTATACATGATTTTTACTACATATCTCATCTATATCTTAGCTCCGGAATTGTATAACGTTTTATGCATATCTTCTCTATATCTTCTCGATATGTCTCTCTCTATGTAACTTGACTTGTCTATTTATGCATATCTTCTCTATATGCTGAACTATTGATCTATTTCGATGTTAGTGCTTATCTTCTCTATTGCACCATTGGCCTTATCTGTATTTTCATGCATAGAGGCTAGTTTTTACTGTGTATACATATGTATTCATGAATTTTATAAATTGAACACGTGAGTATAGTTGGTGATTCTCCCTACTACCTCTCCGAGGTTAGTCATGATACTTACTGAGTATATGAGATCGTTTGTACTCATACTATGCTCTACAATTAATTGTGGAGATCCAAGAGTCATACCAGCTGAGTGTTGAGTGCTGGACTATGGTTGAGTTGTTGAGACCGAGGTAGAGTTACTTCTCGATCGCAGTTTATAGCGTGTCCTTCTATTTTTATTACTACATTTATTTCAGACAGTGTATTGCATTTCAGACCTGTATTCGTATATTAGAGCTCATGATTCAGTGTTACCAGTTTGTGGGGTGTTGTTGTAATGTTTTGGCTTATTTAAGCTTATTTGACATTTGAACTCCTTTATCTTGTCTTTGTTATTATTCTTCCGTAAATGATTATTGTTTGGCTTGCCTAGCAAGTGGGGTGAGGCGCCATCACGACCTAGTGGTTTTTGAGTCTTGACAAGTTGGTATTAGAGCACTAGGTTGCTTAGGTCTCATGAGTCATGAGCATGTCTAGTAGAGTATTCTAGATCGATACGGAGACGTCTACACTTATCTTCATGAGGCTACAAGATTGTTTGTAAAACTTCTCATCTTTCATTCCCTATTGTGCATATTAGTTTATTTTGTAGCTTGAATCTTTGCTCTTCTATTCTTATACAGATGGTGAGGACGTGTTCTTCTAGTACAACTAAGCGGGGGCCAGTACCCCAGGTTAGGGCCACGAGAGGCAGGGGCTGAGGTAGAGGCAGGAGTGGAGCACACATCACAGTTAGAGGCCCCGCTAGAGTAGCCACTATGGGGCCACCAGTAGCTCCGATTGAGTCATAGGTTCCAAATTATGTTGAGCCGGTGGGACCAGCTTAGGCACCTGAGGGACCTATTGCTACACATGGACTTCAAGAGGCTTTGGCTCATATCCTGAGAATGTATGCTAGTTTAACTCCAGCGAGTATGTTCCCGGTTGCACCAGCTACTTCACATGCTAGGGGAGGAGCCCAGACTCCCACCGCAAGTACACCAGAGCAGTTGGCTAAGATCATCAGACACAGTGGGTTCTGCCAGTGCAACCAATCGTTGTTGTACAGCCTGAGATTATGCCGATCTTGACTACTACGGAGTAGAAGAGGTTGGTCAAATTTCAGATACTTTATCCTCCTCATATCAATGGAGAGCCTACTGAGGATGTATAGGGTTTTCTTGATCAGTGTCGCTAGATTTGGCGATGTTTGTGTTTGGTGGACTCAAGTGAGGTTGATTATGTCATTTTCAACTAACAAGGCCCGCCTACAAATGGTGGCAGACTTATGAGTTGAGTAGGCTAGCTGGCGTAACACCACTCATATGGTCTTAGTTCTCCGTTCTCTTCTTAGAGAAGTTTATCCCACAGACCGCAGAAATGAGTTGTGCAATAAGATTGAGCACCTTCACCATGAGGATATGGAGTGACTCAATATGAAATGAGTTTCACGAAGCTAGCACCTTATGCTAGTTTTTGCTCCCTACTAAGAGGGAGAGGGTGATGTGCCATAGAAATTCTTTCGATACTAATTTCATAGACTTTTAACATACATTTTAAAGAATTTTAAGTCATTTCTTATGTAGGTTTGTTGTTTTGCAGGAAATTAGATTTGAAGAGCCAAGAACATGAAACGATGTCAAAAACCCTGAAGAACCCAGATTCCCAGCAGATGTGCAACCGCAGAATAGATGTGCGAATCGCACTTCAATCGTAGATGCAACCAGGCCTGCCCAGTTTCAAGAGTTAAAAATGTGGCTCATTATGCAGTTGCAAATCGATGTGCGGACTGGATAATTGTCACACAAATGCAAGGTGAATTTCTAGTGATCAAAAGTGATGAATCTGTGATCTATTATGCTAACCACAAAATCATCATGCGGACCACATAACTAATATCCGATGGTAGTTTTGGAAGTGCTGAAGATCAAATCTGCGGTGTTGCAATGAATGTGCGGACTGCAGATCACATCCGGGATCGTAAAACTCTCCTACAGGCTATTTTGTTAAAAAATTTGTCCGCGTCTTTTGTCCATTATAAATGGAAGAGCTAGGGGTTTTTGTGAAACATCTTGTCTGAAGAAGGTCCTACATTGAGAGCATTGAATACTACATTTATTTTGGAGCTTTCTGGATAGATTATTCTAACACTTTGTCTTCATTGTAAGCTTTTATGACTTTCTTTAATCTTTTGTTCTTGTACTTTAGCATGAGTAGCTAACTTTAAATACTAAGGTTGTGGAACCAATATAGATGTAATGCTAATGGGTGTTTATATATATATATATATATATATATATATAATGACTTATTAATTTCTATTGTTTTCTCATGCTTCATTTATGGTTGGTGGTTGCAAACATTAACTAGTGCCATTTACTTTATATTTCACTTGGATAAGTGGGTTAGGGTTTGGTAAAAATGAATAGAAAGAACTCAAGGTTTTAAACCTTGTTTAATAGAACTGCTTAGGCTTAAGTGGGTTCTACTTGGAATATATTGGTTGCTTTTAATTGTAACTCTTTTATATTTGGGAAAATCATAAAGAGAAAATACTACCTAACTATTGGGAAATATTGGTAGTCATTTAGAAACCATTTGCATATCAAAGGACTTCCGGTTAGAAATATATCATATTAACATCAATAATATTACATTCCATAAAAGGGACACAACCTTGATTTCTTAATCCAATTAATCAATTCTCTTACCAACATAACTTGTCTTTATAATTCATTATTATCAAACTCTTTCCAAACTAACGGAGTACAACTACGGCCTTAGTTAAGTGACACACTATTCACGTAACCTTTTCACGCCTATTCCATGTGGGATTCGACCCCAACCTAGTTGGGTTATTATATTTGACATCGACCACTTTACACCATTTGTATATATGTAATTTGAGCGTATCAATTTTGGCGCCGTTGCCAGGGAATACGATTTTGAAATTACTAAGTAGTGTGTGCTTTACTGTACGTATTTTTCTACTCCATAACATTTTTCTTGTTTTGTTCGGTGTAACTAGGGAAGCATGGGCAAGCCAAAGAATGTGTCTGCGGCTATGGATGAATATATTACCTCCAAAGTGGACCATAGTCTATACCTAATGCTAAAGGTGGAGGGGTTCTTCCGAAATTCCACTGACGATGATCCAACACAACATCTCAAAACTTTTGTGGGTGTGTGTGCGATGCATAAGACGAATCATGTTTCAGATTATGCCTTAAGGTTGAGGGTGTTCAAATACTCTTTAGCCGGAGAGGCAAGGCAATGGATTCATTGTCTACCTCCTAACTCCATCCACACTTGGGTCGAACTTGTGCATGTCTTCCTAGGGAAATGGTTCCCACAAAGCAAGAAGTCTGAACTTCGGGACACAATTTTCTTCTTCAAGCAATTACCAGGGGAACGACTACTTGAAGCATGGGTGGGATTCAAGCAATATTTTGTGAGATCACAAAATCATGGGTTTCCGGAAAATATTTTGTTGGAGAAGTTTTACATAGGTTTGGATCCTATGAACCAATCCGTAGCCAACAATGCGGCTAATGGATCATTCATGGAAAAAACAATTGCAAGAGTCACTCAAATCCTCGACAAGGTGGCCGAACACAACCAAGCTTGGCACTCGGGCGACACGCCAGTTGGAGTCTCATATGGTACCCCTTATTTGACCAACATTGTAAAGGAAAATTAATAAAGAGATCAATTGATTGTCGGACTTGCTACCAATGTAAATGTTTTGATAAAAATGCTAGCGTAAAGCCAAACAAAAAAAGTGAAAAGTGTGGAAGAAGTACAACCAATGTCAAATGTCAACTATCAACATCAAGAAGGATAACATCAATATTATCCTCCAATGCAATATGAAGAAGCAAACTATGTGAACAATTTAGAAGGAGGATATCAAAGATAAAACTACCAAGGGTCGGGACAACAACATCCATGGAGACCTAACCTGCAAAGGCAAGGTAACCAACAATGGCGAAATGACCAAGGTAGTTCAAATCAAGGAAATTGGAGCAACAACAGCAATTTTGCAATCACAGTTTAAACCCCTATATTACACCAAAGGGCCAATGCTCTAACTCTCAACATTGGAGGGAGAGTTCTCAAGCGATCAAAGTAATGCCAAATTGGAGAACATGCTTGAAAGAATATTGCAAAATCAAGAGAGGTCCGACACTTTAATGAAAAACATGACCGAGCTTGTGGGTTCTCACACCACATCTATTCAAATGTTGGAGATGCAAATGAGAGATCTTTCAAGAGAACAAAGCCCAAAACAAAAAGGCACACTCCCAAGTGATACAATTGCTAACCCAAAGGGTAGTGGGGGTGGCCAAACCTCTCATTGCATGGCCATTACAACTCGAAGTGAGAGTGAACAGGTGGTCAAGTGGAAGATGTTGAAAAAGAGGATGAGGCACAAGTTAAAGTGCCTAATGTTGTTGAAGTTGAGAGAATTCCAAAGAAGGTGAAGGATCAAGATGTGAGTCATGAAAAGGTTGAGGAAAAAGTAATAGAGGCACTGATACCTCTAGTACCGATTCCTAAACCTCCCCCTCCATTTCCTCAAAGACTAGCCAAAAGAGTTGATGATAACAAGTTCGGGAAGTTCTATGATATCTTAAAGCAATTATTGATTAACAATCCATTTGTGGAAGCTTTTCAAGAGATGCTCGGTTTTGCTAAATACTTGAAGGATTTGAGGGTGAGTGTCACCCACCGGATTAGCTCCATCATTCCAACAACCACCGTCCAAAAGAAAGAGGGTCCGAGGGCTTTCACCATTACATGACTACTGGATTACGTGACTTTGTAAGAGATTTTTGTCACAATGGGGATAACATAAACTTAACGCCTCTTGCTCTCTACAAGCAAGCAGGATTGGGGTTCCCTAGGCCTACAAGTATGAGATTGCAAATGGCCGATCGTTCGGTGAAGCGATCAGTGGGGATAGTGGATGATGTGCTTGTGAAAGTGGGGAAGTTTCTCCTTCCCGTCGGCTTCCTTATTCTTGCTTGTGCTGTTTATAAAGAAATCCCTATCATCTAAGGGACATTCCTTGCAACCGAAAGAGCACTCATGGACTCGGAATGAGATTAAATTTCAGGTGAATGACGAAGAAATTACCTTTCAAGCAAGTAAGGGCATGAAATTGCCAAATGCATACGAGAGTATCTCAGTACTTGATATTGTTGATGTGGTAGAAGATGCCAGCGAGGTGAAGATGGAAGAGGAATTCCTTGGTGAGGCATTGGCAGTGATCTTGATTAATTTTGATGGTGAGGACATAGAAGGATATGCGGAGATGGTGAATGCATTGGAAGGGTTCGGTTCATACACTTACGAACCAAAGAAGCTTTCTCTTGACTTGGAAAATAGAGTCACTCCTCCCGCCAAGCCTTCAATCGTTGAGCCTTCACATCTTGAGCTCAAGCCACTACCACCACACTTAAGGTATAAATTTTTTGTCTCTAATGACACCCTACTCGTAATCATTTCTTCTTTCTTTGATGATGTGCAGGTGAGCAATTATTGGAAACCTTGAGGGAGCATAGACGAGCCATTGGTTGGAAAATAGCGGATATCCGAGGGATTCCTGCCGGTATTTGTGAGCACAAAATCCAAAGAAGATAGAAAACCTAGTGTGAAGCATCAAAAGAGGTTGAATCCCTCCATGCAAGAAGTGGTAAATAAAGAAATTATAAAATGGTTGGCTGCCGGGGTTGTTTACACCATTGCAGATAGTCCTTGTGAGTCCGGTGCAATGTGTGCCAAAGAAGAGAGGTACGACCGTGATTCAGAATGACAAAAATGAACTCACTCCAACAAGGACGGTGACCGGGTGGAGAGTTTGCATGGACTACCAAAATCTCAATAGTGCCACTCGCAAAGACCATTTCCCTATGCCTTTTATTGATCAAATGCTTGATCAGCTAGTGGTAAGGTCGTTTTATTGCTTATTGGATGGTTATTCCGGCTACAAAACAAATCATCATAGCCTTGGAGGACCAAGAGAAAATGACATTCACTTATCCTTATGGGACCTTTGCTTTTAGCCGGATGCCATTTGGGATATGCAATGCCTCGGCCACATTCCAACGGTGCATGATGTCGATTTTATCGGACATGGTGAAGGATTTATTTGAGATGTTCATGGATGACTTCTTAGTGGTTGGTGACTCATTCGAAAATTTCTTTGACAATCTTAGGCAAATACTCAAAAGATGCGAAAAAACCAACGGTGTGCTGAATTGGGAAAATTTTCACTTCATGGTGGAGGAAGGTATTGTTCTTGGCCACAAAATATCCAAGCAAGGTATTGAGGTTGATCGGGAAAAAATTGAAGTTATTTCCAAGCTTCCTCCTCCCACTTCGGTCAAGGGTGTTCGAAGCTTTTTGGGGCATGCCAGTTTCTATCAGCGATTTATCAAAGACTTCTCAATGATTGCAAGTCCCACGTGCAAGCTTCTTGAAAAAGAGGCTAAATTTGTGTTCGATGAGAAGTGCCTCAAAGATTTTTAGGACTTGAAAGAAAAGCTCACCACTGCACCTATTATTGTCACACCTAATTGGTCTCTTCCACTTGGGCCTATGTGTGATGCCAGTTGTGTAGCTATTGGGGCAATGCTTGGTTAAAGGCACTACAAGATTCTACACCCTATCTATTACTCAAGCAAGACACTTAATGGCGCGAAAATGAATTACATAGTGACTGAGCAAGAATTGCTTTCCATTGTCTATGCTTTTGAAAATTTTTGGGCCAATTTGTTGGGATCCAAGGTGATAGTCTTTATCGATCACGCGGTTCTCCGCTACCTTATGGGGAAGAAAGATGCCAAATCAAGGTTATTAGTAGGGTCCTATTGTTGCAAGAAATTGACTTTGAAGTCAAAGATTGGAAAGGAATGAAAAATAAGTTACAGACCACCTACCTAGGCTTGAAGACGTAGGGAGACCAAAGTGAGATCTTGAAATCAATGATACCTTCCAAGATGAACAACTTTTTGCAATGTCTAGCACTTCAATTCCTTGGTATGTGGTATTGCTAACTTCTTAGTTAGTGGACTTATTCCCGATGATTTGGAAGCTTATGAAAAGAAAAAGTTCTTGAGGTATTGTAGGCAATACTATTGGGAGGAACCCTTTTTGTTCCGTATATGCGCCGACATCATCATTAGGCATTGTATTTCGGAAGATGAGGTGACGCCAATTCTGAAAGCGTGTCATGACTCTCCAATTGGGGGTCACCACGGTGGAAACCGTATGGCAACAAAGGTGCTTGAATGTGGCTACTATTGGCCATCAATATATCAAGACGGCAATCTAATGGTCAAGGCATGTGATCAATGTCAAAGACAAGGGTCAATTTCTAGAAGGCATAAGATTCCTATGAATTTTGTGATGGAGGTAGAGATCTTTGATGTGTGGGGGATCGATTTCACGAGTCCCTTTGTGAGCTCATATGGCATGACATATATCTTGGTAGCAGTGGAATATGTCTCAAATGGGTCACAGTTGTCTTTCCAAACAATGAGGCAAGGAGTGTAACACTATTCTTGAAAAAGAACATATTTACTCGATTTGGAACCCCAAGGGCCATCCTTAGTGATGATGCATCTCACTTTTGCAATAAAACCTTTGTGGGTTGCTCGAGAAATATGGAGTTATGCACAAGGTGGCCACTCCATATCATCCTTAATCAAGTGGTCAAGTTGAAGTCTCAAACTGAAAAATCAGGAACATTCTAACAAAAACTGTTAATGCAAACAGGACCGATTGGTGAAGAAATCTAGATGACGCTCTTTGCGCTTGTCAGACGGCATTCAAAACACCCATCGAAACCTCGCTTACCAGTTGGTTTTTGGTAAGGCTATTACTTGCCTGTGGGACTAGAACACAAAGCCATGTGGGCGTTGAAAAAGTTGAATCTTGACTTGGCTGAAGTTGCTAATTTAAAGATGACACAACTCAACGAGATGTGTGAGTTCCATTTCCAAGCCTATAAGAGTGCATCTATGTATAAAGAAAGGAAAAAGTCTGTTCATGAAAAAAAGATCTTGAATTTCAATCCGGCGACTTGGTCATACTGTTCAACTCAAGGTTGAAGTTTTTTCTGGGTGAGCTCAAGTCCAAATGGTCCACCCCATTCAAAGTTGTTAGTGCCTCTCCTTATGGCGCCATTGAATTAGAGTCTGAAGATGGACTCAAAACTTCAAAGTAAATGGCCAAAAGGTGAAGCACTACCTTAGGACTATTGGAGAAAGGTAGCTGGTGGAACAATTCTAACTAAAAAATGGTCCTGCACCAACCTGCACGACTGATTTGCAATGAAGTGGTAACATCATCATGCCGCAACGTTAAATCAAGCGCTTCATAGGAGGAACCCTATGTATTAGAATGTTTTTATATTTTTGTTTTTGTAGGTTTATGTGTTTTTGTTGAACATTTTGATGTGCTTTAGAGTGCAGGGTACTCAAAATGCAGATAAGTTGGATGCAGAAGCGTAGGGAAAGTGAAGAAAAATTAGCTGAGCTTCAGTTGTTTTTCTACAACCACAAATGCGACCTTATAATGGTTTCACTGTCCGCATATTAGTCGTGGAGTAGTTAGAAGCTCCAAAAATAAGTCGCTCAAAAATGCAGTGGAAGACCAATTTTGTGGATCACATAAAGGTTATATGACCATAAAGGCGATCGCACATTGGCCAAGCTCATACCAGGTAAAAATCCCTTGTGAAACGCTTCTGCGACCACAAAAGCTATTTCACGTTAGCTAAGGAGTCGCATATTTCAGAGGTATTAAAACTTTACTCTCTTGCTATTTTTCCACTTTCGACTTCCCCCACTCTGAGTTTGAACAAAAGAAATCCAAAAAAAGAGAGGGCTTAAACACATAATACATTCCACAGAGAGAGCTTAATCACCAAATCTTCCATTCTCCTCAAACAATTTGGTAAGACCTTCATCATCTCTTGCTCTTTTTTTTTTGATTTGACTCGTAAAAGTTTCCTCCCTCTTCCATGATCCCCATTCTTTCTACTTTTTTCACTGAATTAACTGAGAATCCCTCGCCTAGATTTCTTCTTAGTGTTGCCATGTAACGGGTGGTCATTGAGGGTGACTGCTAAGTCAATATCGTGGGGTTAGGCAAAGGTTAGTGGTTGTTTTTATTGTTGATAATGCCCATTAGGTATTTGAGTGTTGCCGTTGAAATTTCTCAACTTTGGGTTGTTGTGTGTTGATTTCGTGCATTTCTGTAGCGTCCATGTCGTATAGGGTAGAGCTAAAAGTCTAGGGTTGCTTGTGTGTAATGTATCAGTGAAGAAGATGACTTCTGTGGTACCGCACAATTGATTCGCGGTCATCAGAATGATCGCATCTCTGAGGAAAATTGTGTGCTTTTGGCGGTTTACTCTATGGTGCATTCTGCAATTGCGAAATTGGTATGCGACCGCAAATTCATCGTACATGTTAACATGAACAAGGTAATTTTGAGGTTAAATCTGCCTTGATTTCACGGTCGTAGATTTGTTCTGGGACCATTTATGTTGTCCGCACAATATGTTGGCCATTGGATTGTTCATTTTGAGGTACATTTCGCGGTCCATAGATCTATTTTGTGAATGAATATGCGGTCCATAGAATGTGTTTTCCACTACATTTCCTTATCATATTCCATGAGTGTTTCTAACATATGCTAATTTAACTTTCATTGGCAGGAATGGCACCAAAGAAAACACAACCATCCACAGCACCCACCACAAGAGGAAAGAAATGGGCTGGAGTTACAAATCCAAAATCAAAGCCGCCCCAACCTAAAAAGCCCTGCACATTGGTCACATCATCCGAATCTTTCTCCCAGTCCGAAGAGGAGAGGGTACCACTTGACCCAGTGCCAGTAGATGATCCTCGCACTGAAATCTGAAGGAAGAATTTTGAGGATAAACTCTGGTTCAGTATCGTCGGATCTTAGAATAAATACAGAGCCACATTGAAAAAGAAGAACATCCTCGAAGAGAAGCGGCTGAGTGTGAACGGAATTAAAGACCCGCATATCAAGAAGAGGGAATGGGACTTTTTTACTAAACCTTAGGGGGAATACAACGAGGTTCTTATCAGGGAATTCTATGTTGACTCATTCACTAAGAAACAAGCAAGGCGCCGTTCTTACTTGTCATCAATCACAATCAAAGGGGTTGAGGTATCTTGTGGCCTCACAACAATCAATCATTACTATTTCGAGGATTAGGACGGGGGCATGATAGAATTTGACGCAAAGATGCCGTGAAAGGAAGATAAGCGCGGTTGGGTGGCTTCCGTCATAGCAGAAGGAACTCTAGCCTGGATTTAGTCGAGCCATAAAATTCAAAAGCAAGACCTTACCCAAGAAAGCCGGTATTGGCTAAGTTTTGTTGTTCTTGCTTACAACCAACAAAAAATGAAACCAACATCAACAGAGGAAAGATTCTCTTAATTGCTTCAATCATGTTGGGTTTCAAGATCGAAAGTGGACAAGCTCATCTTCCCGGAGATTGGTATCCGGGCAAACCAAGAAAAAATCCGTGCCTCATCACTGCCTTATGTAACACATAGAGGTTTCACCAGTTCCCCGATACTGTCGGAGGGTAGAGGCCACCCAAGACATGACATTAATAGGTCCCAACCACCTTCCACTGCTTCAGAGAGTGTGCCCGCAAAACAACCAGTCCTCCTTCCCTGGCTTCATCTACTTCAGCAACACTTGCCACCTCCACCTCTACACCTAGTCCATCCACAAAATCAACATCCAGGCCGACCACTCCTACACCACCTGTTTCACTACCTGCCATTCCAAGCTTGGTCTACTGTCATAGAACACTAACGCCAAAGTGGACAAGCTTGTGAAAGATCTTCCACTTCTCATCAGCTAAGCTTTGGCACCACTCCAAGCATCAGTGAGTGATCTTCAGAAGAAACATATATATTATGAAGACCGACTCCAGAACTTTGAAGCTCGCGTTGAGAAGGTTGAGCAAGGTAGAGATGGGGACATGCCTCAACTGAAAAAGGATGTCGCCGAGCTTAAGTTGGAGATGCACAAGATGCAGACCTCACAAACCTTCTCCCAATAAAGGAAGAGCATGGCACTGGCACCTACCACACACCGAAACTTTCTTTGGACTTCAAAAAACTTCTCTAAGTAGAGGAGGAACATGGTATTGGCACCTCATAGGCTCCAGAATCTGTTCCACACTGATGACCATTCGGATGAGGAATCAGCAGAGTCTCATTAGGAAACAGACGAAGAGCAAGATGTTGAGGAGGTCGATGACTAGATGCCCGCCAAAGGTAAATAGGTTGCCTCTATAGAGGACAGAGATGAAGAGGAGGTAGATGTGCAGAGGGCCATAGCACATTCCCTTGATGACATGGCTGTTATGCCTACCACCATTACCATAGAGGGTGAGGCAAGCAACTCACAGGTCCATGACTAAGCTCCCACAACTTGAGGAGCCAACCACTTTTTTCTCGGACACCACTGTCGAGCATGAGGTTCAGCCCATTGAGCCTCCATTATCAGCTCCCCGCCTCACGGCCACGTCAGACAGTCCAATCCCTCCAAATACGCTCTAGGAAGCCCCCAAACTGCTCTTAATTTTTCAATGCATTGGAGACAATACATGCTTCTATGTTGGGGGTGGGGTAGCAAGAAGACTTTTGCTAATGTACATAGATATTAGTCATGATATTGTAAATAGTAATGAATTCCCCTTGTTTTTTTTTTCCGGGTTCTTTCCCAAAGGTGTAGTAGTAGAACCACGACTGTAGTGATGAAACGTTTTGACTTGTTTGGTGCTTTTCTACTAGATTCAAGCATGTGATAAATTTTTGTGAAATAAATTGTACCCTTCAAATTTTGTGTATTATTAGTCATTTTGTGAAATCAAGGCTCGTTGTTTGACTTTATGTTTATTAGAATCCCAATATCATATGAAGAAGCTTTGTATTGCCTTGTATTCATTTGTGGGCTAAAAATATGCCGATTTGAGCATTTCATGTGTCGTGTGTGGTGAGAAATTGTGAATAATACATGTTCTTAACTCATACTATCTGGAACTTGCCACGTTGGTTCCTCAATGCAAATCTTAGGTTGGTGTTTGGTTGTAGAAATGATCTTAGGCTTTCTTTGTGAATTTTAACCGAGTTTTGGCTAAATTGACCTCCCTTTGCCCTAGTTGTCCCCCGTTGAGCCTTTAACCTTTCCTTTGAATACCACATTACAAATTTTTACCCTTTATGTAAAATTACTCCTTTTTTGAACCCGTCCCTCCTTGAATGTTATGAATAAAGATTAAAGACTAAGTTGGGGGTGTTGGTGACAATTGGAAAACCGTAGAGAGATGTATTGTGTGTAGAGGCTAATCTCTCGAGGTTGTGTCTTGTGAAGCGAGTGGCTAAGTTAAGAGCCAACATACTTAAAACCAAAAGATTCACGTCATCCAAAACCGCAAAATGCTCAATCTTCAAAAGAAAAAATAGAGTGTTGAGCAAATGTGGCAAGACATGTAACTAGGGGGTGGTTATGAACTACAAGGTGGGTCGATATTAGCAATTTGATATCAATAAGGGCAACGTGGATCATTCAAAAAAGAATATGTGCAGTGTTCAAGGAGGTTATAATCACTAATTTCCAAAATATTCATCCAACCCATCCCCAAGCCTCCAATACAAACCGTGAAAACTCCTTTTTGATCAAAAACCAAATATTCTCGAGCTAGAAACAAGTTAAAATAAGGGCAATCCTATGGACTAGTACTTGTGGCATTTACTTTCTTTTTGAGTGCGAGAGATTTTGAATGTATTCCTTGTGCATAATTGTCTCTTTTTGGAGTTGGGGATTTTCTTTGTTGTGAGGACGCGTGAATTTCAAGAGTTACTAGAACCTAGGCTTCTTGAAAAAGGATGCAAGTACATACCATTAGTAACACTCTGTCATTGCTTCTAAGGCTCGAAGCTCACAAACTGATTATTTGAACGGCTAAACAATTTTTATCTTTGCTAAAAGGTAAATAAAGGAAGTCACGTGTTTGTTATATAACAATTAGCACCATCCATAGTCATTAATGATTTGTGAACAGTCGGAAGCAGACTAGTTTCCTACTATGGCAGCCCTTTAGTTGCTTGAGGATAAGCAAGAGTTTAAGTTGGGGGTGTTGATGTGGCATTGAAATGCGACACTTTGATACTAATTTGATAGACTTTAGCTTACCTTTTAAAGCATTTTAAGTCGTTTCTTATGTAGTTTTGTTGTTTTGTAGGAAATTGGACTCGAAGAGCCAAGAACATGAAAAAGATGTCAAAAATACTGAAGAACTCAGATTCACGACAGATGTGCGGCCGCAGAATAGATGTGCCAACTGCACTTTAATCACAGATGCAACCAGGCCTGCCCAGTTTCAAGAGTTAAAAATGTGGTTCATTATGCTATCGCAAGCCGATGTGCAGACCGCATAAAATGTCGTACAAATGCAAGGGGATTTTTCAGTGATCAAAATGACAAATCTGCGATCCATTATGCGGACCACATAATCATCATTCGAACCGCATAACCGATATGTGATGGAAGTCTGGAATTGTTGAAGATCAAATATGTGAAGTTACAACGAATGTGGAGACCGCGGATCACATCCGCGGTCCATTCCGAGATCGCATAACTCTCCTAATGGCTATTATTGTCACAAATTTGTCTGCGTCTTTTGGCCATTATAATAGAAGAGCCAGGGTCGTTTTGTGGGATATTTTGTATGAAAAAGGTCTTACATTGAGAGCATTGAATACTACATTTATTTTGGAGCTTTTGGATAGATTCCAACACTTTGTCTTCATTGTAAGCTTTTATGACTTTATTTAATACTTTGTTCTTGTACTTTAGCATGAGTAGCAAAATTTAAATACTAAGGTTGTGGACCCAAAGTGGTGTAATGTTAATGTGTATTTACCATTGAATATATATAATGGGTTGTTGATTTCTATTCATTTCTCATGGTTCATTGATGGTTGGTGGTTGCAAACATTAACTAGTGCCATTTTACTTTATCTTTCACTTGGAAAAGTGGAATAGGGTTTGATAGAAATGAATATCAAAAACTCGAGGCTTTAAACCTTGTTTAATAGAATCGTTTAGGAATAAGTGGATTCGACTCAACATATATTGGTTATTCTTAATTGTAACTCTTTTATATTTTGAAAAATCATAAAGAGAGAATACTACCTAACTATTGGGAAATACTGGGTAGTTATTTAGAAACCATTTGCATATCAAAGGGCTTACCATTAGAAATATGTGATAACATTATATTCCATAAAAGGGGACACAACCTTGGTTTTTAAATCCAATTAATCAATTCTCTTAACAAAATATCTTGTCTTTATAATTCACAATTATCAAACTCTTTCCAAACTAACAAAGTAGAATTATAGCCTTAGTCAAGTGACACACTATTCAAGTAACCTTTCACGCCTATTCCCTATGGGATTCGACCCCAACCTAGTTGGGTCATTATATTTGATATCGACATCTTTACGCCATTTATGTATCTATAATTTGAGCGTATCGAAGCGTTAGGAGGTTTATCGAAGGCCCCTATTTTGGTATCCACTATAGGATGGCCCGTGAGGCCGAGACTGATACTATTTTTCATCAGGTTGTGGAAATTGCTAGGCATTTGGAGCATATTCATAGTTGGGAGACAGTATTCGCATGCAAGAGAGATAGGAGCAGATACCAAGAGGACCCGTGGTTTAGGTGGTTTTGGTGGTGCATCATACATCACAATAGAGGTTGTCCTTTCGGGTTTGCTCAGTCAACTCGGTAGGTTCATCATGGCTCTTCAGCCTGTCGTGGTTCATACAGTGCTCACCCAGGACAATCATCTTTCAATGCATTCCCAACGCAGGGTTCATATCACACTCTATCCGTTCTGAGTTTTTCGAGTGGGTTTTTAGGTTCCCAGGGGCGGTCACATAGTCAGTAGCCTCGCTAGAGGAGGGGTTGCTTTTAGTGTGGAGACTTGAGTCATGTCAAGAGGGATTGCCCCAGACTTCTGAGCAATGTGCCACGTTAGGGCACCTAGTCCATGGTTCTAGCGCTCGCAGCTACACCACCAGCACAACAATCAAGGTGGATCCCTGTCTATTCGAAACTATCCTAAAGGGGAAGGCCAGTTAGGTAGGGGACAAGCCCGTTGTTATGCATTACCGCCGGACCAAAGGTAGTTACTTCAAATACCGTGATCATATGTATTGTTTCAATGTGCGAAAGTGATGCTTCAGTATTATTTTACCCTAGTTCTACTTATTCTTATGTGTAATTATATTTTGCTCCTAATTTAGACATGCCTCGTGGTTCCCTTGATATACTTGTACATGTATCTACATCTGTCGGTGATTTTATTATGGTAGATCGTGTGTATCAGTCTTGTGGGTGTACCTTTGGGGGTTATGAGACTGGGGTTAATCTTCTATTGCTTAATATGGTTGACATTAATGTGATCTTGGGTATGGATTTGTTATCTCGGTAACACACTATTCTTGACTGTCATACTAAGATCGTGATGTTGGCCATGCCGGGGTTGCCAAGATTATAATGGAGGGGTTTATTAGTCAGATTCCTAGTAGAGTGATTTATTTTCTGGAGGCTCAACTGATGGTTGAGAAGGGGCTTTTGGCATATCTGGCCTTTGTGGGAGAGTCTCCAGATGTGTTTCCTATAGACTTATTGGGCATGCCACATGACAGGGATATTGATTTTGGTATTGATCTAGTGACGGGCACTCATCCCATATCTATTCCACTAGAGTTGAAGGAATTGAAGGAAAAATTGTAGGAGTTGTTGGATAAAAGTTTCATCAGGCAGAGTGTTTCTCCTTGGTGTGCGTCGATATTATTTGTGAAGAAGAATGATGGTTCCTTGCATATGTGTATTGACTATCGGCAGTTGAACAAGGTTATCATCAAGAACAAGTATCCACTACTCCGCATTGTTGATTTGATTAATCAGCTTTAGGGTGCTGGGGTGTTCTTGAAGATTGACTTGTGAACGGGTTATCATCTATTGAAGATCAGGGCTTCACACATTCCTAAGACGACTTTTGAGACTCGTTATGGGAATTATGAGTTTCTGGTGATGTCTTTTGGTTTGAATAATGCCCAGCTTTCATGCATTTGATGAACAATGTGTTCCAGCCTTACTTGAATTCTTTTGTTATTATGTTCATTGATGATCTCTTGGTATATTTCTGTAGTAAGGCGGAGCATGAGTAGCATTTGAGGATGGTTCTTCAGGTTCTGAGGGAGATGAAGTTGTATGCTAAATTCTCCAAGTGTGAGTATTGGTTGGATTCAGTGGCATTATTGGGCCACATGGTGTTTAGTGATGGGATTAAGGTGGATCCAAAGAAGATTGAGGTAGTTTAGAGTTTTCCTAGACGTTCTATCGGTACTATGATTAGGAGTTTCTTAGGTTTGGCTAGGTACTATCATCGCTTAGTGGAGGGGTTCTCGTCTATTGTATGAACAAATTGACTCATAAGGGTGCTTTAATCAGATGGTCTAGCGAATGGGAGGAGAGCTTTTTGAAGCTGAAGAATTCTTTAAGTACGGCTCTAGTTTTTGGTATTGCCCTTAAGGTCGGGGAGGTATACTATTTACTGCCAGGCTTCATGTGTTGGTTTTGGTTGTGTGTTGCTGCAGAACGTTAGAGTTATTTCCTATTCATCGTGCCGGTCAAATCCCCCTGAGAAAACCTATTCGGTTTATGATTTCAAGTTAGCAGCTATTGTGCACGCGCTCAAGATTTGGAGGCATTACTTATATAGTGTGTCTTGTGAGGTATATGTTGATCATCAGAGTCTTTAGAATTTGTTTAAACAGAAGGATTTGAATTTGAGCCAGCAGAGGTGGTTGGAGTTGTCGAAAAATTATGATATCACTATCTTGTATCATCTAAGGAAGGCCAATGTGGTTGATTACGCCTTGAGTAGAAAGATGGAGAGTATAGGGAGTTTGGTATTTATTCCAGTTGTAGAGAGGCCTTTAGCTATGGATGTTCAGGCGTTGGTCGCAGCCGTCCTTATTTGAGTTCATTTGTCATGCCCCGAACTCAGGGAGCACAACCGGCGCTCAACTGAGTAAACTCTCCAAATATTGAGGAACAAGAAGAGATCTATTAAGAGAAAGATTTATTCTAGAGAAAATCTTAACCGGTCAAGCAAGCCTGTTAGATATTTTTTACCCAAACTCACTTATGAATACAGAGAATACATATTTTCGTTAATACGAGAAGGAGACCATGTATACAATACTAATTCATTACCATTAGTTACTTCATTTTAAAGTCTCAAATTGCACATATTTTCATGGTCTGAAGTGGAACAAGTAATTCAAACACAACATAACTAGTTTGACTTTCCCAGCGCTAATATACAACCCACACTATGTCTACAGAGCCTCTAATAGATATAGAAGAGTACTATAATAATGCCGGCAACAAGGCTCTGGCTATACCTCAAACACAATACACAAGGAACAAAAGGTACATGACCCCGAAATGAAGTGGGGCTCACAAAGTTAGCTGGGAAGAGGGTGTACTGCTATCACTGATCAATGTCTCCTGCTGTGGAACCACCTGCATCCATTGACGATACAGCGCCCCCGGCAAAAGGGACGTTAATACATATGGAATAGTACTAGTATGAATGATAAAAAAAACCCTCTCAATAGAATGATAAATAATACAAGCAAGAACAATCATAATATCAGGGGAAGCCACAAACTACATCAAACCTCACATTAGGATAAAGACAGTGTTCAAATTAACTTCCATATCTTAAATTGGGAGATATTTAGTAGTAATAAGCCACCGTTCACAATACTAATACTATCGTACTCTTAGCACGGATTCTGATCATGACCCTATCGGCTAGGCCATCTCGTTCGAGACATCATCCTTTTTATACCAATTATCTCGTTTCATACCTCTTTCACATCTTTTCATTTCATTGGCCCTAACGGCCACAATTATAAAATCATTCTTGGCCCATCAGCCGTATTTAGTATATCATGCTCACCATTTTCACTTTCAAACATCATCATCATTATCAACAGCAAGGCATTACAAATCAAGGTTTTTAGTACACATGTGAGCAATTAAGAGTCTTAGGAACATAGAGATTTTTCACAAAATTTGGCATAATCAAAACATCTTTAATGCACATCCCATACTTTGAACACATTCTCAAGTGTTAACAAAACATGATAAAGCATTTGGTATACATATTAAACGTATATCTTTCAACACAACCTTATTCGGAATAGCCTACTTTATAATGAACAACTCGGACTTACATAAATTACATGAATACAGTGGGATTCAATTCTAAGAGAGGAGTTTAGCAAACATACCTCGATTTAAGCTTTCCTTAAATTACAACAACGTTCCAAAAATCCTAGCAATCCCAATCTATTTTGAGATATAACAAAATTGAACACACATTAGGAAGATATTCATGGTTTTAGCTCATTTGAGCATTTTATCAAACACTAGGTGTGGAAATTTGGCTACAAGGTTCTTCTACAAGATTTTCTTCATTCCACAATCCAATATTTACTTATTTGAGCTCAACAATCTTCCCACAAACCTTATTGGTACAAGAATGTATAATTAATACACTTACACCTAAGAATCATACTCCCAATCACCCATTTTTTACCCCAAACATGAAATTGAAGAATTTGGGGGAAGAAATTCTTACCTCTTTGAAGCCCTAGCAAGTCCTTGTGAAATCTACAAGCCTTGAGCAAAAATTGATGAACAAAAGGCTAGGTCTTCTCTTTCCCTCTCTAAGATACTCTCACCTCTCTCTAAAAATATCAGATGAAACCCTTAAAAATGACCCCCAAAGGCTATTTATAAAGATGGGGTCAGGTTATAAAATATAGAATAATGAAGCTCCGAAACACAGTCTGCAGTCGCATAATGACCGCAGATTGGATATGCGGTCCGCAAATCGATCACACAATTGGTGCCCAGAACTGGAAAATACGGGTTGGGTTTTCGGCGGTTCTGCGACCCGCAGACCTATTCTACGGTCGCATAATGTACCGCAAACCTGGTCTGCGGTAGCAGAATTCACTGTAGAGTTTCTCCAAACTTACCTCCTCACTACTTCACTCTGCGGCCATTCTGCGGTCCGCAGAGTGATTCTGCGTCGGCATAATGGGCCGTAGATATATTTTTTTTCGCCAAAATTTTTCCTTTATTCCCCAACGCATTGTTCAACCCAAAAAATGTACGAGTCGCGTAAGCCTACTTCGGCACAACGAAACCTTAAATTCCTTTGTGAAATTTTACGGGGCCTTATAGCATTAAGGCTTGCCAGTATGATGATCCCTATTTTTTTGTCCTTAAGGACACGGTGCAACTAGGTGGCACTGAGGAGATGATAGTGTATTTCGACTTCAGGGTCGAATTTGTGTTCCTAATGTTGACGGTTTGAGGGAGTTGATTTATTCGGAGGCTCACAGTTCGCAATATTCTATTCATCTAGATGCTACGAAGATGTATCGTGATATAAAGAAATATTATTGGTGGAGAATGATAAAGAAGGACATTGTTGGGCATGTCGCACGGTGTTTGAATTGTCAGCAGGTCAAGTATGAGCATCTGAGACTGGTTGGCTTACTTCAGAAGATTGAGATATCAGAGTAGAAGTGGGAGCACATTACTATGGACTTTGTGGTAGGGTTTCTACCGACTTTGAGGAAGTTTGGTTCCATTTGGGTTATCGTGGATCAGTTGACCAAATCGGTGCATTTTGTTCTAGTTATGACTTCCTACACTTCGGAGTAATTGGCTAAGCTCTACATTAGAGAAGTTGTCCGCTTGCATGGTGTGCCTGTGTTTACTATCTCGGACCGAGACACTTAGTTTATGTCATACTTTTAGAGAGCTGTTTAATGTGATTTGGGCACGTAGGTTGAGCTGAGCATTGCATTTCACCCTTAGACGGATTGGCAGTTTGAGAGGACCATTCAGATTTTGGAGGATATGTTGAGGGCCTGTGCTATTGATTTTGGAGGCTAATGGGATCAGTTTCTACCCTTAGAGGGGTTTGCCTATAACAATAGCTACCAACCTAGTATTCAGATGGCTCAAGTCGTTCTCCGGTTGTTTGGTCTGACCTTGGTGAGGCTAGGTTATTGGGCGCATATTTGATTTGTGATGCTTTAGAGAAGATGAAGTTGATTTAGGAGAGGCTTTGCACAACTCAGTCCAGGCAAGATATTTATGCTGATTGGAAGGTTCGTGATGTGGCATTTATAGAAGGTGAGAAGGTTCTTCTTAGAGTTTCGCCTATGAAGGGCGTGATGAGATTTGGGAGGAAGGGCAAGCTGAGTCCTTGGTACGTTCGTCCATTTGAGGTTTTAAAGAGAGTGGGTGGTGGATTACAGGCTTGCTTTGACACCCAGCTTGTCAGGAGTTCATCCAGCGTTTCATGTCTCCATGTTTCAGAAGTATCATGAAGATCAGTCATATGTGTTGGATTTCAGCTTGATGTAGTTGGATGAGAATTTGGCTTATGAAGTAGAGCCGGTAGCCATTTTGGATAGGCAGGTTCGGAAGCTGAGGTCCAAAGATAGTGCATCGGTGAAGGTTTAGTGGAGAGGTCAACCAGCTGAGGAGGCTACTTCGGAGACCGAGCATGATATGCGGGGCATATATCCCCATTTTTTTGCATTCTATTCTAAACTCGTTCGAGGATGAACGTTTATTTAAGAGGGGGAGAATTTAATGACCAGTTGGTCGTCTTGTGTATTTGAGCCCTATTCTCCAAAATGATGCTTCTCGTACGTGTGTTTGTTGTTTCGTTACTTGCGGGGTTGGTTAGCTTGGCGTCAGGAAGGTTTGAGAGTGATTGGAGACACTTAGTCTTATTTTGGATGCTTAAGTTGTATGAGTTAACCAAGATTTGACTCTTGAGTAGGCGGTCTCGGATTGGTGATTTGATGGTTCAAATAGGTTCGTATGGTAATTTTGGACTTAGGCGCATGTCCGGATTTGGATTTGGAGGTTCCTAGGATGTTTTTGCTCTATTTGCCAAAAGTTGGCAATTTGAAGGTTTGGAAAGTTAATAAGTTTGACCGGAAGTTGACTTTGGTGTTATCGGGTTTCGATTGATATTATGGGACTTTGGATAGGTTCATTATTGGTTTGGAATTTGTGTTCAAAGTTGGGTGTAATATGGATTGGTTAGGCTTGAATCGGACGTTTGGTTGGAAGTTGGAAATTTTGGAACTTAAGAGGTTGACTTTGGTCATTGATTCTTGGTTTTGATGTTATTCATAGTGCTTTGAGCATTGGGATAAGTTTGGATAATGTATTTATACTTTTTGGTATGATTGGACGGGGTCCCGGGGGGCTCGGGAGGGTTTCAGAATGATTTTGGATCATTTTGTCGCATGTTGGCAGAACTGGTTCTAGTGTGTTGCACCTGCGAAACTTTTGGGTACAGGTGCAAGGTCGCAGAAGCATAGATTGTCCTGGGCTTGGGAGCCACATGTTCAAAAGCAATTTCATAAAAATGCTTTCGTATCTCCAAGGATTGAGCACAAATGCGAATTCGGAGATGTGAACAGTATAGTACAGAAGCGAAGGGTCGGCTGGTTAAGTGGTGCTCGCATCTGCGAGGGTTTTTCTAGAGATGCAGTGTCGCAGAAGTGACCTAGTGGTCCGCATATGCAGAATCACTGGCAAGAGGATATATTTCGAGGGTTGGTCGATTTTCATTATTCTGAGTTTTGGAGCTCGGCTAGAGGCGATTTTTGGGGAAACTTTCATTACAACTTTGAGGGTAAGTGATTTCCACTTAATTTTGGTAATATATATTGTTTTCCCATGAATTATTTCACATAGATCATGGATTTGAAAGAGGAAATTTGGGGGTTTTGTGTTATATTTTGAAGAGTGAATAATTGAGATTTGAACCTCAATTTGGGGGCGGATTTGGATAAAACTTGTATATTTGGACTCGTATTTGAATGGGTAATCGGGGTTTATGAGTTTTGTCAAGTTTCAGAAAGTGGGCCCAGGTTGACTTTTCTGTTGACTTTGAATAGTTGATTAAAGATTGAGCCTTTATGCTCCGTAATAATTTCCTTTAGCATTATTTGATGTGGTGTGTTATTTGACTAGATTTGAGCCGTTCGGAGGCCGATTTGCAAGGGAAGGCATTTTTGGAGTAACGAATTTCCTCGTTTAAGGTAAGTATCTTGCCTAGCTTTGACTTGAGGGACTAGTTGCTTGAGTTGTTGATGTTGGCTATGTGTTGGGGGTAGCGTACATTCGAGGGGACTAGCATATATGCGTACACTGGTCTATACATGTTTGGGGTAGTCTTTAGGCTATATTATGCCTTTTTTGAATATTTTTTATTATTGCTATCATGCTTTATATGTTTGTAAGACTACGTAATTGCGTGAATCATGCTAGAGATCATGTGTAGGTTTGCATTCCTGTTTAAACATGATACTCATTGTTGTGTGGCGTAATCGCCTAATGTGACTTGTAGTCGTACACTTCGCACATGCATACACCCTAGCATGTTATTTTATCATTCTAGGAGTATATTATGCTATTTTATCAGTCTAGGAGTATGTGATTCGATATCCATTGACTATATACATGTATCCTTGTATATGCTTTCTGTGTTATTGACTGGTTTGACAACATGTGAGTTGTCTGTGCGGGTTGAGTTGATTATGGAAGATGAGTTGTTCGTGTAGTTATGGCAAGTGAGTTGTCCGTGCAGCGTGTGGATAAGGATCCATCCCCCTAGGGTCGTCCACTCATGTTTCCCCTTGATGACGTACACACGGTTATGGAAAACTAATCAGTATTAGGTTTTGTGTATCTTCTCTATATGCAAATATTTTGGATGTATACATGATTTTTACTTCATATCTCCTCTATATGTTAGCTCCAAAATTGTATACATGCCTTTTTACGTATATCTTCTCTATATGCAGCTCTAGTTGGTGAAATGATATACAATACGTATCTTCTCTATATGTCTCTCTCTATGTAATCTCTACTTATGCGTATCTTCTCTACATGCAGTACTGTTAGTATGTTTCGATGGTAGTGCATATCATCTCTATCGCACCGTTGACCTTATTTGTACTTTATGCATAGATTCCAGTAGTGTTACTGTGTAAACATATGTATTCATGAATTGTACAGATTAGACACGTGAGTACCATTGGTGATTCTCGCTACTACCTCTCTGAGGTTAGTCATGATACTTACTGAGTACATGAAATCGGTTGTACTTATACAACACTCTACACTTAATTGTGCAGATCCAGGAGTCGGACCAGTTGAGTGTTGGAGTATTGTTGTGCTGTTGAGACCGAGGTAGAGCTGCTTTCCGATCGCAGTCCCCGGTTTCTCCTTCTATTTTCATTGTTATTTTTATTTCAGAAAGTGTATTGTTTTTCAGACCTGTATTCGCATATTACAACTCATGACCCAGTGTTACCAGTTTTGGGGGTATTATTGTAATGTTTTGGTATAATTATGCTTATTCGACATTCGAATTCCTTTATTCTGTCTTTGTTATCATTTTTTCGTAAATGATTATTGTTTGGCTTGCCTAACAAGTGAGTTATGCACCATATGGTGGTTTTGGGTAGTTACACCTGTGTAGTTAATAAGCAAGAAAAATAACAAGATAGATAACAAGAATAAATACAAGGAACAGTAGAACATTTAACTAAGAGAAATAACGATCATGTTTCTCAATATCACAACCAAGCATTTCTTAAAAACTCAAATCCAAGAGGGTAAAACGATATCCATGAAAGCAACAAAGTCAAATGCAAGAATCCTCGCAATAAGAGAAAAGAATAAAAGATATCATATCAATAGAATAGAAACACCCGTCGTGCATATATCACTCATCCTCACCGCACGAAAATGCATGTTGTGCAATATATACCTCACAGCACACAAGCACTCGTCGTGCATTGTAACTCATCATCACAGAGCGGAAAAATTCATCATGCATAATCACTTTTCACCATGCATATACTCTATCCCCAAACATATGTAAATCAATACCAAGGAAAGTGAAAAGCAAAAATAACATCAAGAAGAGTGTTAAGCATAAAACACCGCTTAAGAGATAATCGTGACCTTTTCCCCAATAATTGAATCAACATTTTAAGATCCATAATGTCACGCTCCAAACCAGGGGAGGTGTGGATGGCACCCGGTGCCATACTTGACCCCTAGCGTACCACTATATAACTGTAAACTCTGGGAGTAACCTTCAAGTTAGCTAACAAGGCCGACCTGCAACCAGAATTTACCAACCAAGCCGACGAGGCCATATTATGAGTCAAATAAAAATAACATTTATCTCATCTGAAGGGTACACATACCCAAAAGCTCATATACATAACTGTGTAGGATGACGTCGCCATAAACGTTTACAACAAAAATACCAAAATGAGCATGTACAAGGGCAGGCAAGGCCGCTATACTGACATACAAACATACATGACTCGTTTACAAGACTTTAGAGATAATAGAACTGTATCATGGTTATGATAGGGTCCTGATCTAACCATCAAGTCTGTATCTACAAAGTGGACTCCAAAGTTTAGACCTAGTAACTCCGGGGGAGTGGAGCTTACCAATCAAGACGATGTCTAGCCCTGTCTACCAGGAAGGTTTATCTAGGTGTCTATCAGAGCCAACAGGCATGAAATGCAGCATCCCTGCCAAAAGGGATGTTAGTAAAAACTAATGCACAGAGTATGTAATGCAATAGAATACCTGAAAGTTGAAATTGAACTGAAGTACATAGTAAAATGGAAGCCAAAGAATACTCTGAGATATACTCAACTGTTCTGACTCAACATAATGTAATATAGTGATATCATAGCTAGCCGGCCACATATAGGGCTCGGTGCATCTCTCACTGACAAGTGGCCAGGCAATAGTAAACTCTCACTGACTGTATGTCTAGGAAAATATAAACTCTCACTGACCAAGTGACCAGGCAAATATAAACTCTCGCTGACCAAGTGGCCAAGTAAATATCAACCCTTACTGACGATAAGGCTAGACAATAACATCTCTCACTGACCAAGTGGCCAGGCAACAGAAAACTCTCACTGACCGTAAAGTCAGACAATAGTATATCTCACTGACCATGTGGCTAGGCAATAATATCTCTCACTGACCATGTGGCCAGGCAACCGAAAATATATGTATATGATGCTGTATATCATGTATGTAGTAGAATGTGTGAAGGTACATGTATAACTCTTATCTCTTTCTAACATCGTGGAACAACATGGAGCGGATAGGAATCCCTCTCACTAAAATACGATGAGAACATAGAGACATGAACTCTATGATATACGTTTCTCTTATACAATTCATCTAATTCTCTTATTATGGATTCATGCCAATGAAAGAAGGGATAGCCTTTATATACCGTTGTCACTTAGTCAACGACTCAACATATATGTATATAGTGTCTGATGTACTTCAACCTACATTGAGACTTAAAATTGTGGTTAAGCTACAGAACAACTTAAAAAGTATTTCTAATCTAGTAGATCATTTGTAGAAAATTGGGCAGCACCTCTCCTTTAAATTTTACTTCATCCCAATTCGAAATGCCATCATCAACAACCACAGCAACAACAACAACAACATAGTCGCGCTATACCATCGACAACTGACAATCAAGCAATAATACAACAAGCGGCAAGCTCGGTTTGCTGTTAGACCCCGTAAAATTTTACCTAAAGCCCGAGGTTTTGTGGTGTTGAGGTTGGCTAACATGATTGAGTTGGAGGGAAAATTGTTCCAAAACATGGAGTTTTTGCGGTCCATTATGCAATCGCAGAATTATTTCGCGGACCACAGATCCGCCGCGGGGTGGAGCAGAAAAAGGCCAATTTTTGAAGGACATTTTGCGGTCAATTATGCGAACTCATAATCATTTCGCGGGCCGCACAATTCGTCGTAGATACAGCATGAAGAATTTTGGAGGGATACTCTACGGTGCGTTATGCGACCACATAACTGTTCTACGGGCCGCAGAACTGCCACAGACTTAAGCAGGCCAGCCCAGTTTTTGGGACCATTTTTCTGGTCCAATTTGCAGGCCATAGACCCGATCTACAGTGCACTCTGCGATCGTAGAGTTGAGTTCGGAGGGTCCATTTTCTTATTTTAACTTGACCCCATTTTGATTAAAAGCCATTGGGGCTCATTTAGAAGGCAAAAATCTAATGTTTAGAGAGGAAGGGAGCTAGAGAGAGAAGGAACGGCACCAACACCTCCATACATCAAAACCTTGCTCAAGCCTTGAAATTCAACAAGGAAAGCTCAAAAGGACTTCATCTAAGAGGTAAGATTCTACTCCCTAGCCCTCAATTTTGAGATTGGACTAAAAGTAGGTAATGAGAAGTGTGATTCTTGGGTGTGGAAGTTGTCCCTTTTGCATGCATGTACCAACAAGGGTTGTGGGGAGGCTGTTGAACTCAAATGGGTGAACATTAGATTGTGGGAATCATATTGCACACCTAGTTCTTGGTAAAATTCCTAAATGGGCTGAACCCATAAAAATTCTTCCTAATTATGGTTCAACTTTGTCATGTCTCTAATAGATTGAAGTCGCTAGGATCTACGGAACGTTGTAGTAAATTAAGGAAAGCTCAAGCGAGGTATGTTGGCTAAACTTCTCTTGCAGAATCAAATTCCATGATATTCTCATAAGTCTCAAGTGTGATTGGCTCATGTTCTTACTCCTCATGTTCCGAGTTATTCCTAATAAATTCGATTATTCCAAATAAGCATTGTTCAGAAATCATATGCTCAAAAATGTGTTTCAATTGCTCCTATCACATTATGCTCTCCTTCGGGAGTGTTCAAGTATGGTTTGTGTAATAAAATGTTATGACTTCAAGTTGTGTTTCAAATAAAAGTTATTATGCCAAACTGTGGAAGAAAACTCGATGTGCTTAAGACTCATGTTGCTCATATACATATTTAAAGTCTTGGTTCCAAATGCTCTTGTTGTCGATAATCTATGATGATACTTGAAAGTGAAAGAAGTGAATATGAGATATAAAATGTGGTCGTCGTGCCAAGAATGAGAATTACACATGTGGCCACTAGTGCCAATGAAATGAAGAGGATGTGTGAAAGACTATGAAATGAAATGTAACTTCTTCATATAATAAATGTTTTGGGAGTATCATTTAGTCATCAAGGAAGGGTAGTTTGAATTGACCGAACCCCGAAAATACACGTGTCGATGGAGGAGTGATTGAGGGGTAAAATCCCCATATTGATATGATGAGATTATTCCCCTTAAATGGGATGAGATTGATGTGTTGAGATTATTTCCCTTAATTCGGATGAGATGATTGCTAGAAGTGATGTCGACCCATACGACATTGTGGTGAGACGACATAGCCGATCAGGCTGAGATCGGATGTCATGCCGCGCACATGGTGGTGTTGTGATTCGATGTCTTTGGGTGATACGGCTTAGCCGATCAAGCCGTGATCAGACTCCATGCTATAGACACGGTGGTGTATCGGTACTAAAGATCTCCAACCAAAAAATATTGATATTTACTTGAAAATTTGTCTTTCTCTTAACTTGACACTTTTATATTGGTTGACGCTCCATTGATCTTATGTTGTTTCTCCTTGTACTGTTACTCGATTCTTTGAGAGGCATTTAGTCTTACATACTAGTACTATTCCATATGTACTAACGTCCCTTTTGCCGGGGCACTGCATCTTTGATGGATGCAGGTGGTTCCACAGAAGACGGCATCGATCAATATTAGTTGTAAACCCTCTCCTCAGCTAACTTGGTGAGCCCCACTTCATTCCGGAGTCTTGTATCTTTTGTTCCTTATGTATAGTATTTTGAGGTATAGTCGGGGCCTTATTGCCAGCACCATCATATTACTCTCTTGAATCCATTAGAGTCTCTGTAGACGTAGTGTGGGTTGTATCTTCATTTTGGGAAAGTCAAACTAAAGATGTTGCATTTGTTTCACACGTTTCCACTTCTAAACTATTGATGTGTAATGTAATATTTTGGGAAATCAGGAATGAAGTTCTAATGGTAATAAAATTAGTGTTGTTCATGTAACCTTCTCATTGTCTACTTAATGGACTACCTCTTCAATTTACTCATGGGTAAGGTCGGGTAGAAAGCATCTAGTAGGCTTGCTTGACCGGGATATCTCGGTTGAGTGTCGGTCGCGCTCCTCAAGATCGGGGCGTGACATTTACGATTAAACAAACTATATCATTAAACCCCTTTCCCTTCCAGAATTTGTTAACAACATTAACCACAACGTATTCATTTATTCATACTAATTTTCAGCCAATTCATACTAATTTCAGCCACAACACACCCTAAAAAGATCCCATAACAGTCCAACAATACGATATAACAACACCTCGACGGAAACTCGTACATAACTTGTGTAGCGGAAAGCTCGGCTCATAACAAATAACACAACTCTTCCCTATACTCTTCCTTCCTTCAAACTTCATATCAGAAACATCAACATATCATATATAAGATATTCTCATAACTCCAGCAGTATTAACATTACAAGAACACCTAAAATAGTCCAACATCATATAACAACTCAATATACGATTTTCGACCGTAGATTCGCATGTTCTAGATTTAATAGCTTAGCAAAGACGTAGATACATCTCAATACCAGATGAAGAAGGATATTCTTACTTCAAAACACCAAGGACAACCTGAATCCAAGCTTACTTCACCTGAAGAATCCTCCAAATCACAAGCAAAGAGGAGGAAAGGAGTAACACAATCTCTAAGAACTTTCCGGGGGTTAAATCATGTCATAAACTCTTAGATCTTTGTAGGGGTGTTGCCCTAAATTGCACACGCAAGTATATGCGGTCAATCAAGTAATAAAGAGTGAGTAGAGTATCGTTCTCACAAGGATTTGTGGTCAATTATCAACTAAATCAAGCGATTTCTAATTTATCGAGTCAAGAATAATTTCAAGGTGATTTTTGTTTGATTAATTTTACTAACTAAAGTTACGATTAAAAGAAGAGCTACTTAAATAGCACACTTAGCATAAAAGGTCTAATTCAATGAGAAATAATATTCCAGGGTCATGGTTATGTAACAATCATGTTGAATTCTTCAATTAACTTGACTTATTAATTTATCTGGGTTATTAACCTGCAAGGACAATACTACTCGTAAAATTTTGATAATTTTTACTCGCCTATTAAATCTATTCTAAACCCTATTTTCCTATGAGTTTAGAGATAAAGAGAACATATTAATAATCTCTTGCAAAATTGGTTAGGCACGGCACATAGATATATTTCTATCCATATGCGCAAATCAATTCCCCAATGACTGGGTTCAAGATCGCGCTCTATACAATCCTATTGCAATCAATAATTACCTCTTTCAAGTTCAACTCAGGATTCACATATAGTATTCCACTCTTAGCTAGGCAACAAAATAATTAAGCTCAAGATATAAATAAATAACCTAATATGATAAATCAACTTGTCAAATCAATATTTGAATATCAACATTCATGTAAAACCATAACCCTAGAATGAACGCGTTTAGCCATGCATAGTCATGGTAGAAATCTCAATTAATTCTCAAGAATACAAAAAAATCAATAATATAAGGGAAAAAGAGAAGAACTCAAGATGAATTCCACGGTATCCGAACTCTGTTATGGCTTCTCTCTACTTCCAAGTGTGTTCTTGCCTCCCTAATGTCTTCTCCCCCTTTAAAAAGTGGCTAACGCTCATATTTATATGGTTTAGGGTTTATTTGGGCTGAATTTAGCTTCTCCTAATTCGGATTGAAAAAGCTGATTTTTTTCTGCTCCAGTCCCGGTCAGGCAAAGTGAACCTCGCTTCGCTGTTCGGGACTTTTCTGATTTCTTCTGCTCTGGTCCCAGTCTGGCGAAGTGAACCTCGCTTCACTGTCCGGGACTTCTCTCTTCAGCTCTTTTTTCACCAATTTTCCTCCCATTTAATCCTTTTCCACACAAGTTTGTTTTTACACATAAGAAACACGTAAAAAGCATATTTTCACTTCAAAAACTGTGTGAACTCCCGCAACTCACATAAGAATTAATACACAAACACACTCAAACCATGCACTTTTCACCCTTTATCACCATCCCATACTTAAACTCTTGCTCTCCTCAAGCAACTTAAAATTAAGCGCATAGGCAAGAAACACATTTCAAAACATACTCGAGCATCACATCAATGACAATGGTTTATATCAACACTTAGAATCCAGCATAAGAACTATTGACATCTTTCTTGAAAACGAGACCCATGCCAAGACTATTTAAATTATTTTTGCGACTCTTCTAACATCTTAACCTTAAAAGATGACTCCAATACATTCCCTATTATAACTCGCTTCTTGTGCCAACTCAAAGTGCCTGGACTTTACTAATCCTTTGTAAATCATGTGTCCTCGCCACAAATCAAAGATAGAAATTAATTCACACACTCAAATATGCATTCAAGTATAATTTAAGACTTACAAATCAAAAGAACTCGCTCATTCTCTCAAAAAAATTCGTGTGCATCCCGAGGTTGTACCATTAATTTGCCCGTAGTCTATGTCTCTTCTAATCTAAGCTTGTGAAGTCCAGGATCAATTAGGTCTTTTCAAGTTTGTAATGTAGGCTAAGGGATGGGTAGGATATAGTGACTAACTCTCCTAAGCACTTTAATATACTACACTTAACTTTTAAATACAAAACTCTTCATGACCAATCCAAGCAACGCCATGAAACCATGTATAATTCGGCCTTTCCCTGTAAGCATAACTATGCATTCTCTAGCCCAGATAAGAGGACTATAAGGTATATTTTCTATTATGGATCATCCATCCACCAAATTTAAGGTCTATGTGTCTAGTTTCCAACTCATTAAACCGTTCATCGATACGACGTTAGAGTGAAGAGATATTCGTATTTTCACGAGACTGCGCAGGCAGCCCCTTTGGGACCCACTTGAGGTAATTGAAACTTTCAGGTTGTATAAAGCGCGATTCCACTTCATTCTAACTTCTATTTCTCGCCCAAATCAGACCTAGAACACTCCTAAAAACTCTCTAAAGGTTTCCCTCTCCCCCTTGATAAAGGATGAAAAGTGCATATTTTGAGTGTGTTTGTGTATTAATTCTTGTGTGAGTTGCAGGAGTTCACACTGCTTTTAAAGTGAAAATCTGCTCATTATATTTTTCTTATGTGTAGGAACAAATTTGTGTGAAAAAGGATCAAATAGGAGAAAAAATGTAAAAAAGAGCTGAAGAGAGAAGTCCCGGACAGTGAAGCGAGGTTCACTTCGCCAGACCGGGACCAGAGCAGAAGAAACTAGAAAAGTCCCGGACAGTGAAGACTTCGCCAGACTGGGACCAGAGCGGAAAAATCAGCTTTTTCAATCCGAATTAGGAGAAGCAAAATTCGCCCCAGCTAAAGCCTAAACCATATAAATATGAGAGTTAGCCACTTTTTGAAAGTAGATAAGACCTTAGGGATGCAAGAACACACTTGAAAGAAGAGAGAACAAAAAAATATAGTGGGCAGCGAAGTGCTCATGGCTTCGCGAGACTGGGATTGGCCACAACTGAGAGAGCAATGGGGCGTGTCTCCAGGTCGCGTGTCGCGCGGGCCTAGCGCGACTCCTAGGTATTTTTTTATTTTATTATTCTTTTTTTTCTCTCCTTCTGTTTCTAGTTATTTCACCACAAAAAAAAAGTAACGTAAAAATAAAAAACCCTCTCCCTCTCTCACTAAAAAACGCACAACCCCCCTCCCCACTTTTCTTCCTCACTATTCCCCATCGCCCCATCTCCACAAGGTAAGAACCCTCTTCATCTCATTTTTTTTCTTTTTTGTCTACTCTTCCCTCTCCCATGGCAGTCCCCTCGAGTATTTTGATGAGGTTTAGTGAAGTCTGAGTAACTAACCTACCTCTATTAGCAATACGACCTTCTCTTAAGTGTGGGGTGGTCGTTGGATGTCTTATGAACTTCAATTGTATTCTTTCTATGACTAGTGTCATCCGCGGCCGACTTAGGCACGCCTTAGATGTTGCCTTCCCCACTTGTTGTTGAATTGTGATAATTAACGTGGAATAACTATAAAGTTACAGACTGATACAAAGGAGCTCCAAATGAATGATTTCAATGTTACTGATGGCACTATTGCGGAAGAACTAGGACTAGCCGTTGTGACTGTAGCGGGTGTGGGGAATGCTGCGACTGAGGTTCCTCCTATTTGGGAGGGCGAGCTAATTGAGGCAGTTGATGCATCTAGCATCGCACTAGAGGAGCCGACACTTTTAGGGACCGAGGTTCACAACCGGTCCTTTTCACGACCCCGGTGATTTTGAGGGAGTTTCTGACACCCACTTTACTTTTGATCTTGCTTATTTGTGTTTTTTGTTATATTGTGAAACTAAGGACAGTGCACATTCTTAAGTGTGGGGTGGAGTGTAACATCTCCTCAATATGTGGTCTAGGTCTAAGAAAATGGTGAAAAGTAGCTAAATACCGATTTTCAGCCCTTTATATACCTGGGCATCATGTGCTCTTCGCGCTCGTGAGCACCTCTTGCGTTCGTGAAATGCAATTGTCAACAGATCATCACGTTCGCGAAGGTTGTTTCCCCTAAGCCTCCACATTCTCATTCCCCAGCAGCGTTCGCAATAAAGAAACCCAATCTCGCCCCCTAAATACCTTGAAGCCTACGCATTCGTGTAACGGCCATCGTGTTCGCGTAGGCTAGCTCCCTCCAGGCCGTCGCATTCGCAATCAACCCTCCATTTTCACGGTGTGTAAACTCCCCTGTCCTAAATACCCCTTCGCGAACGTGAGACAAGCCCCATGTTCGTGATGCACAGTGAACCAGCAGCAAAACATCTGTAAAAATTGTCGTAAACCACCCCAAACTCACCCTCCCCCCCTCCCCCCC
>MCJB01018927.1:195727-211772 GCA_002018475.1 Nicotiana obtusifolia | reverse complement strand
CCCCCCCCCCCAGGGCCCTAGTCTAAGCATCCCAACAAGTATATAAACCATACACGAACTCATTCATAAGCCCAAAATATCAAAATAACATCTAGAATCAAGAACCAAGAATCAAAACTCAAGGATTTTCAAATGTTCTTAACTCAAGTTTTCAGCTTTCAACTATAAGCGCTAAAAGGACCTTAGGCCACTTGGGGCCTAACCAAACATACGTACATGTCCAAAATCATACAAACCTACCGAAATTATCAAAAAAAAACTTATCCGATGTCGTTTACCAAGAATGTTGACTGTGGTCAACTCCGATAATATTAAAGCTCTAGAATCAAGATTTCTTTACCAAAACACATTTAAACTTTTCGGAAATCAAAGCAAACCTTGTACACAAATTATAAATCATCAAATGAAGTTGTTCAAGGTCTGAAATCACGAAATAAAAAGCTATAACTCAAAACGACATATCGGATCGCTACAGAAGTATAAATAACATCAAGGAAAAAGGTTAAGCATAATACACTACGTGAGAGAATAATCATAAATTTTGCAACTATAAGCGAGCCAAGTAAATAAACAAGTAATTTGATGAACTATTTAAAGCATAGGAGAATTAATACATGAAGCAATAAGACATGAATGATCTTAGTATAAAAAAAGTTCAATCTTTATCATATTTGGAAAGGTCAACAAAAAGTAACTCGGGCCCACTTAGTCGAAATCCGAAATCAAGATCAAATGTCGAATGAGGTAAGTGTCTTTCCTAGCTTTTGTTGAGGGAATTTTTCCTAATAAATGATATTGGTTTCTACATGCTGGGATGATGCATATGCGAGGTGACGAGCGTATATGCATGTGCTAGGGTTATCCATGCTCATGGTAGATTATAGGTTTCTTTGTGCCTACTTGAACTTTGTGATCTTCTTGGCTTATGCTTCATTTGCTTCTATGACTAAATGGGTATAATTATCCATGCTAGAAATCATGTTTAAATATATGATATCTTAAAGGAATATGATAGGTTAATCTTGAGGTTGTGATATACTTGACTTGATCGTAGTCCTGCTTTATATTACGAACACATGTGCATACTTGTCATATTTGTGCTACTTGCTATTTCTTATTCATGTTGAGATCATGTTCCAACTCGGTTGCAATATTTGGACAACGAGAATCTTAAATTGCTAGCTTGCCTATTTGTACGACAATTATGCTTATCTCTCACATATTGTAATATGCTTACTCATCCCTCGTAATCGCATTTATGCATTCCACCTTGCTTGGTATTGATATATATTCTTGGTGAGGATGAGTGATATTGCATGACGGGTGCTTCTATGTAGGTAAGGATGAGTGATATTAGTACGGGCAGGTCTTTCCATGTGATCTGACATGATATTTGCAAGAGCAGGTGAGGATGAGAGTTCATGGCACGACAAGTGTTTTCAGTGCAAGTGAGGATGAGGGAGATGCATTGTGTTGTGTTTATCTTGAGTTCATGGCACGATGGTTGTTTCCGTGCAAGAAAGGACGAGAGACATGCATTGTATTTTATTTATCTTTCCCTCATATACACCTATATGTATTCTACCTTGATTGTTAGCGTTACTCGTGTACATTTTACCTTGTGTGCTGCCATTACTTATGTTCCACCTACTTTGTCTGTTCTTGTTACTTAGGTATATCCTACCTTGTCTACTATTGCTACTTATGTGCGTTCTATCTTGAGTGCAATTGTTACTGTCATGACCCAAATTCCCAACCAAGGGGCTGTCACGACTCAATATCCACCAAAGGTCATGGTCGCCCCTAACCCTCTTGCTAGGCAAACCAACACAATAACAATCATACTTCTAAAGTAGATTAATCAAATTTTAACAAAATACACAATATGATAAGGAACACTATAAATAGCAAATCTAATAGCATAGATAAACTACCCAAAGCAGGGTCTAAACAGCAACAACTGCCAATACCTCCCAAAACCCGTATGTCATAATCTTCATAAGCATCTAACAGGAGAATGAAAAATCATCTGAATACATTGTCTGTCTGAATTGAATAGATAGACATAGGGGAAAAGTAGGGAGGGGAGACTCCATGTGATACGAATCGATCAAGTAGAGCAGCCAAGTTCTCCTACAGGATTGGATGAATGCACACACACCATCAGAACCCGCACAAAATGTGTTGAAGTGTAGTAGGAGTACAAACAACGGCACCCAATAAGTATCAAGTCTAGCCTTGAAGAAGTAATGGCGAGGGGTCGACTTTGACACTCACTAATAGTCAAATAATCATATGAGAGGATAATTCAACATGAATTTAGACATGATACATCAACAAGTATAAAATCTAAAAATACAGCTCATACGGAATTTAAGCATGTTTTTCAAGTAACAAGAACCAAATAAGATATCAGCATCTTAATTCTTGAATAAAACTTGATACCAGTAAACAATACTTACATGAGTCTAAAAAAATATACATATGCATGCTCAGTATCCCTTTCTTAACAACTCACAGAACAAATTCATGTGCCTAACATAGGACACGTGTCCAACAAAGACCAAAAGAATCACGGGTGCCTACACTGACAGAGCCCAAAGTAACATGGGTAACCACCTGACTTCGGAGGGATGGGTCCATAATCAAAGATCACTTTACATTTAATGATCATCAATCAATCATTGTGGCATGCAACCCATTCCAATCATAACATCATCTATCAAATAATCAGTACCGATATTCGCTCAAGTGCCTGTAGTGCAAAAATCCTCAACTTTCCTCAATAATTACTTTTTCCACTCATGCATGTGTAAGAAATGATACAATAAAATGGCACAAGACATGATAATAAGAATGTGATCAAAGCTCAAATTGCTAAGACATGGCTACGAAAAATCATGTAATGGAATTGATCATAATCGCTCAATAAGATATTTATCATGTCCTAGCTTAATCATATTATTATCATGAGTTAAGTAGGTATAGAAACCACCAAAAATCATGGTTAAAATAAGGAAAGCATATGACTATGAATTTATATAAAGCTTGACATGGCAAAATAACCCTTCATGTCAACTCAACAAGTCGTAACACCTAGGCATGCTCTCAAATCATGAATACAAACTATCACGTCATAGAATCAATTGAAACATGGATAGAGTGAACCTCCACATAATCCGATAAAACACAATTCAAGTCATCAAATATTGGATATGGCCAAAACCTAGCTACACATATACGCTCGTCACCTCGCATATAAGTGGCTCCTAAATCATGAATCAAGTTGCAATTATCTCAGCTATGGGGAGAATTCCCTTTTACAAGGATAGACAAGGGACTTACCTCCGTCTGGTAAGCTAAAATCAAGCAACAATCACCTACCATCCAAATTCAACTCCAAACGACTCAAATCTAGTAAGAAACAACTCAATAACGTCAAATAAAGCCATAGGAAACAACCTCAAACAATAAAGCTTCAATCTTTAATCAAATCTCCAAAAGTCAACAAAAGTCAACCTAGGCCTACATGGTCAAAACCTTGGTCAAGGAGTAGATTCTGACTACCCATAACCCCATGAGTACAAATATGTGATTAGATTTAAAATCCAAGTACAAATCGACCTTCAAAATCCCAAATTATACCCTCTTAAGTTGTTGATAGAAACCCCAAATTTTCCCTTAAAAATTCATGTTTTAGGTGTAGAATCCATGGAGAATTAAGATATAAATTCAAATCTATGTGAAAATTTTGTAGTAGTGAATTTGTTCTCCAAAATCTCCACCTCATGAAGTATTGGGTACAAAATATGAGGGAATGGGTAAATCCCGAAATTATAACACTTAATGTTATACCCAGTTATACACATCGCTATTGCGAGACCAACTTTGCTATTGCGAAGGCCAAAAACTACCTAGATGTCGCTCCACTTCATGAACGCGAAACAGCTAGCGCGAACATGATGCACTGCCCTGCTAAGCCTAAGCAAATGAGGGACCCTATCCGCGAACGGGAGGGCAATCCTTCTCCCTGGTGCCACACCAACTCGAACGAAGCCCCCTACACGCGAATGCGATGCACCTGCTCCCATCACTCCATGAACGCGAGATTCCCCTTCTCCGCGATCGCGAGACAAGCTCCGCGATTGCGAAGCAATTGTAAAAATAAGAAAAAAAAAAAAGAAAAAAAAGTAGTCCTAAACCAAAGAGGAATGATACGAAACCACCCTGAAACACATCCGAGCCCCCTGAGACCCTATCCAATCACACCAACAAGTCCCAATACCTTATCCAAACTTGTCTAAATGCTCAAAACACCAATACTAACATCAAAACAAAGGATCGACGATCAAAACACAAGTTAAGCTTCTCTTGAGTCATCAAATTCCAAACTTCCAACCACGCGTCTGATTCAAGGCTAACCAATCCGGATTTCATCCAAACTTTGCACACAAGTCCCAAATGAAAAACGAATTTATTCCAACTTCCAAAACAACAATTAGAATCTGATATCATCAAAGTCAATCCTTGGTCAAACTTAGGAACACTCTGAACCTTTAAATTGCCAACTTTTGGCAAATAGCACCAAAAGATTTTAGCAACCTCCAAATCAAATACCGAACATACGTCCAAGTTCAAAATCACCAGACGAACTTATTAGAACCCTCAAATAACCAATCCCAGGTCGTTTGCACAAAAGTCAAACATTGGCCAACCCTTATAGCTTAAGCTTCCAAAATAAAGCTAAGTATCTCAAATCCCTCTCAAACATTCCCGAAACCAAACCAACCATGCCCCCAAGTCACAAAACAATAAACAAACATACAAGAAGCATCAAATAGGGAAATGGGGCTCAAATACACAAAATGACCGACTGGGTCGTTACATTCTCCATCTGAAATAAATGTTCATTTTCAAACGGGTCTTGAATCATACCTAAAGTACCGAAAAGATGAAGATATCTGCTCCGAATATCCTGCTCGATCTCCCAAGTGACTTCCTCAACTAGTCGACCTCTCCACTAAACCTTCACTGATGCAATGTCCTTCAACCTCAACTTCCGAACCTGCCTATCCAAAACGGCCTCCGGCTCTTCTCTACAACTCAGATTCTCATCCAATAGCACTGAGCTGAAATCTAACACATGTGGCTGATCCTCATAATACTTCGGAAGTATGGAGACATGAAACAGAGGATGAACTCCCGATAAGCTGGGTGGCAAAGCAAGTCTATAAGTCACTTCATCAACCCTCTCTAACACCCCAAATGGACCGACAAACCGAGGACTCAACTTGCCATTCCTCCTAAACCTCAACCCTTTATAGGCGAAACGCTGAGAAGAACCCTCTTACCCCCCAAGAAAGCCACATCATGAACCTTCCTATTAGCATAACTCTTTTTCCTGGATTGTGTTGTACGAAGCTGCTCTTGAATCAATTTTACCTTCTCCAAAGCATCACGAACCAATTCAGTGTCCAACAACCTAGCCTTCCCAGGATCAAACCAACAAATTGGAGAACGACATCACCTCCCATGTAAGGCCTCATACAAATCCATATAGATGCTTGACTATTAGATGTTGTTGTATGCAAACTCTGCTAGTGGTAGAAATTGATCCCATTGGCTATCAAAATCAATAATGCATGCTCACAACATATTCTTCAAGATCTGAATGGTCCACTCGGACTGACTAATCATCTGAGGGTGAAATGTTGTACTCAACTCCACCTAGTTACCCTAATCACGCTGCACGACTCTTTAAATGTGCAATGTAAACTGAGTTCCACAATCTAAGATGATATACACAAGCACACCATGCAAGCGGACAACCTCCTTGATGTAGATCTTAACCAACAGATCTGATGTTGTAGGAAATCATGATCAGAATGAAATTCGCAGACTTGGTCAGTCTGTCCACAATGACCCAAACAACATCAAATCTCCTCAAGCTTCATGGCAATCGTACCACAAAGTCCATAGTGATGCACATCCAATTCCACTCTAGTATCTCTAACCACAAAAATAAACTACCCGGTCTCTGATACTCATACTTGACCTGCTAACATGACAAACACTGTACAACATGTCCAACAATGTCCTTCTTCATCCTTCTCTACCGACAATATTGCTTCAAATCACGGTACATTTTCATAGCACCTAGGTGAATAGAATGCTGTGAGCTATGAGCCTCCTCAAGAATCAACTCCCTCAAACCATCAACATTAGGAACATAAATCCGGCCCTAAAGCCGCAATAAACCATCATCACCAATAGTCACCTCCTTAGTGTCACCGTGCTGCACCGTGTCCTTTAGGACAAGCAAATGGGGATTGTCATGTTGGCGAGCCTTAATGCGCTCAAACAAAGATAACTGCAAAACAACACAAGCAAGGACGCTATTAGGCTCAGTTATATCAAATCTCACCAATCTATTGGCCAACGCCTAAGCATCAATAGCTAAAGGCCTCTCCCCAACTGGAATAAATCCCAAACTCCCCATACTCTGCGCCTTTGTACTCAAGGTGTCTGCTACCACATTTGCCTTCCCCGAATGATAAAGAATAGTGATAACATATAACTTCAACATATCCAACCATCTTCGCTGCCTTAAATTCAAACTTTTTATTTAAACAGATGAGTCTGATGATCCGTATACACCTTACTAGACACGCCATACAAATAGTGCATCCAAATCTTGAGTGCATGCACAATAGCTTCTAACTCCAAATCATGCACCATATAGTTCTTCTCATGGGGCTTCAATTAGCGCAATGCATAGGAAATCACTCTGTCGTCGTGCATCAACACACACCCAAGGCCAACCCGCGAAGTATCACAATAGACCATCCCCGATCATGAAGGCAATACAATAGCTGGAGCCGTAGTCAAAGCAGTCTTGATCTTCTAAAAGCTCTCCTCATACTCATCAGGCCATCTGAACGGAATGACCTTCTGAGTCAACTTAATCAATGGGCTGCAATAAATAAAAATCCCTTTACAAAGCGATGGTAGTAACCAGCCAAACCCAAGAAAATCCTGATCTCTGTAGCAGTAGAAGGTCTGGGCCAACTCTGAACTGTCTCAATCTTCTTCGGGTCCATCTTGATCCCATCAGTAGATGCCACGTGACCCAAGAATGCCACCAAGTCCAACCAAAACCAGCACTTGGAGAACTACTGTTTGCGCTCCTCAACGCTACGGGAATATACCAAGATATCATCAATGAACACAATGTCAAAAGAATTTAAATAAGGATGGAACACATTGTTCATCAAATGCATGAAAGCTACTAAGGTATTAGTCAAACCAAAAGACATCATAAAAAACTCATAATGCTCATAACGAGTCTTCAAAGTTGTCTTAGGGATGTCCACAACCCTAATCTTCAACTGGTGATACCTTAATCTCAAGTCAATCTTTGAGAACACTCTGGCGTCCTAAAGCTGATCAAATAAATCAGCAATACGCGGAAGCAGATACTTGTTCTTTATGGTAACCTTGTTCAACTATTAATAGTCAATACACACCCTACTAGAACCATCCTTCATTCTTACAAACAACATCGGTGCACCCCACAATGATACACTATGCCTGACGAACCCCTTATCCAGCAACTCTTCCAATTGTCCTTTCAATTCCTTCAACTCTGCTGGAGCCATGTGATATGGTGGAATAGACATGGGCTGAGTGCCCTGCACAAAATCAATACCAAAATTAGTATCCCTATTGGGTTGCATGCCCAATAGGTCTATAGGAAACATCCAGAAACTCCATCACTATTAGGACCGAACCAACAGTAGGAGTATTAGCACTAACATTTTGAACAAAAGCTAGATACACCAAACACCCCTTCTCAATCATCTGTTAAGCCTTTACAAATGAAATCACTCTACTAAGAGTGTGACCAAGAGAACCTCTCCATTCCAACCTCGGAAACCCCGACATAGCCAACATCACGATCTTAGTGTAACAATGCAGGATAGCATAGTATGGAGATAACAAATCCATACCCAAAATCACATCAAAGTCCACCATACTAAGAAATAGAAGGTCAGCACTACTCTCATAACCACCAATATTGACCACATAAGATCGATACACATGATCCACCATAATAGAATCACCAACAGGCATATACACATGCATAGAAGTATCAATAGAACCAAGAGAAACATCCAAATGAGGAGCAAAGTATGATGACAAATAAGAAATAAGTAGACCTCAGATCAAACAATATGAAGCATCTCTATCACAAACCGAAATCATACATGTGATCACAGTATCGGAGGCTATCACCTCAGGTCTCTAAGGAAAATCATAGCAACGGGGCTAGCCACCACTGGTCTGACTACAATCGACCTGACCTCCCCCGCTCAAGTGTCCCATATCCTTCTCTAGCTATCTAGGTAGGGGTGATGCAACTGGCGCTAGAACTACGAACTGAGAACCCTGATGAGATGCGCCTCTGATAAGTCGGGAGAAATACTTCCTCACATGCCCAAGCTCTCCACACTCCTAATAACCCCAAGCTGAATGAGGCATATGAGACTGATACTTCCCCTGAGGACTTGAATACCCACTAGAGGGACCCTGCACGGACAGAGCACGGTATGAGCTCGTTGGAAAAACACTCAAGGATGACGGAACTGGAGAGTTGAAAGATGACCAAGACACCACACAACGAGCCCTGTGCTGGGTAAACTGAGCTAGCCTACCCTGATGGCCCCTAATGATGTAACCTCTACCTCCATATGAGGTACCACTAAAACCACCAGAATGACGAAGCCTCTTGTCCTTCATCATGACCTTTCTATGTTTGTTGTGATACACTCGATCCTTCGAGCTATCTCTACAGTCTGATGAAAAGTAGTCCCCATCTCTGATTCTCGAGCTAAGGAACCTTGATGCCATAAGTTAGACCCTCAAGAAACCTCCTCACCTTCTCTACCTCGGTGGGGATCAAAAAAGTTGCATAATGAGATAATTTCGTGAATCTCACCTCATACTCCATCACTAACATACGACCCTACTGAAGGGGCTTGAACTGTTCTCTCAACTCATCCCTCGTGGTGAGTGAAATGTACCTCTCAAGAAATAAGTGTGAAAATTAAGCCCATGTAAGAGGAGATGAACCAGCAAGCCTGCCCAACTCATATGTCTGCTACCATCTCCTAGTAGCTCCTCTAAACTGGAAAGTAGTGAATTCCACTTCATCGGACTCTACCAAGCCCAAGTTGCGAAGCATCTGATGGCTACTGGGCATCCTCTGAAGTGCTTCCCTCAAAGTGTGGAGGAAACAACCTCTAAAACCTCTCTAGTCTCTTGTGCTCATCAACAGACATGGAAAGCAAGGTCTTAGGTCTAGCTGCTACAATCAACTACTCTGATGTATGAGTGACCAAGGTCTGAGCTTCCCCTCCTACATGAGATGTGGCTAGAGCCACTAGTAGCACCTCGGACTGGGTCAATGAATCGATAAACTGACTGTTGACAATCGATTTTGACCCTCCATTTTAAAATTAAATTAGTTATGCTTATTAATTAGAAATAAACGTGGTAATATATTTTCTAATCAATAATATCTATTTTTCTAAAAATATAATAGATAATAATTAGTGTTGTTGAATTAATAACAATTTGATATTAAATTTTATAAATAAATTATTCTTACTATTTTTAACAATTTAAATAACCTTGGTATTTTAATAAATAAGTTTTACAATTAGATTAATGAATTAGTCTTTAAATTTCCGTGTTTACTTTAAATTAATCAAATTAGTTCATAATTAAATAAATGAAGTGTTTTAACAAATAATTAATTGATTGTGTTTATGATGTATTTGATGATTATATTTTATTGCATTTAATAATGATTTATTAAGCCTAATTAAGTTGATTTTAAAGGGGTTAAAAACTCAAAAGGCTACAATTGCAACTAACCAATTAAAACTCAATCTGGCCAAATGTTAAAGTCCATTTCAGTGGCGCTCGGCCCAAGTACACAAGCCCAAACGCTCCACCCCGGTACATACCAAGCCTTCCTACTCCATGTTGGCAATCCATGCCACTTCCTCTCAGCCAATGGCACCGTGCCACATCGCCTATCTCCCACACTCACAAAACAAATACAAAGAATCTGGACCATTGGCCCAGAGCATCAACAGTCCATATTAATTCCCGTGTTTTCCCTTATTTTAAAAACATTTGCCCGACCTCATCCCAACCGTTGGATTATACAGATCTAACGGTCACCAATTTTTCATCAAAAACCAAATTAATAACTTTTATTAGCCAAATTATCAGGGTCGCTGATCAAATGATCTAGCGGCTCAGATCTCACCTTTCACATTATACTAACGTAACACCCCTAAACCCTCATTCATTTGCAACCCTACCCGGCCGCCTCTCTTTCCTTTTCCTCTCTTCTTTCTCTCACCCGTCAAACCATCAATCACCAGAAACCTTGCACAAAACAAATTCGAGCCTCAAAACGTGCAATATGTCCCCTACATCCGCGAATCCGCCGATTACTCTCGTTTTTACCAACAAAATTTAAAAAGCCCCAAATTGAAACCTAGACCAAAATCATGCTACTGTTCTCCCATTTTTCTTTTTCATACATGGCATGCATGACCGTGTATTGTCGGCCCGGGTTAACTTTTGTTGACGTTTTGAGAATTCTTCAAATATTGAAGCTTTATGGATTGGGTCACTTCCTATAGTATTGTTTGACTTCCTCGGATGATATTTGGCTTGAATTTGCATGACTGGAGGGCTAGATGAGGTTTTGACATGGTTTGAAGTTGAAGACTAGTCGGACGTGGTAAGTGACTTGCCTAGCTTTGGTTGGAGAAATTTTTCCTAATAATTGATATTCTTTGCTACATGCGGGGGTGATATATATGAGGTGATAAGTTTATATACATGTGGCATGGATATTCATGCTCGAGGTCGATTCCAGACTACTTTATGCCTTGTTTGATTGTGTGTTCTATTTCTTCTATATTTTACTCAATTGATTGACTACATGAGCATAATAATCCATGCTAAAGTTAATATTGAGGCTAATGGAACATTATTTTGAGCTTGATGAACTATTCTTGAGTTCATTGTTATACTTGCTTTAGACGTAGTCACACGTATATTATAAACAGACACGTCTACTTGTTATTCTTGTGTCATGCATTAAATTAATGTATGACAACTTGAGTTTTCTTGCTTGTGATAAAGACTATGATATGGATTTTGATGCTTATTGGGAATGACGATTATTTGTATGACGTATTACATGTTGGGTCTGTAGTCATAAGTACATATAGGCATACATCTACCCAGGGATCATTCCTTGTATTCATGCATGCACCCATGCATGGCTATTTCTCTGTCTATATGCATTATATGATTATCTCTTATTCATATGCATAAATTCCTACATATGGTTCTCAGACATAGATGGAGGTTATGGGCATGAGGTTTCTGTCGTGCGGATATTGTGTCATTGTTATTGATTTGGCATGAGGTTATGGTCGTGTAGTGACTCTGATGTGATAATATATTTGGCACGAGTCTTTGCCGTGCAATTATGGTGATATTGATATTATTGCAGCACGAGAATTCTACCATGCAGTGTACAAGGCTTTGACCGTGCAGCGTGTGGATATGGATCCTTCCCTCTAGGGTTGCCCTCTCATGTTTCTCTCTTGATGGCGTACACATAATTTGTGAATAATGAGTGGATTGATTTGGAAATGGACCAATGTCATTGACGTGCAGTTTGATAATATTGTTCATGTTGTGGCACAAGTTTTATACTGTGCAGCGTGTGGATTTGGGATCCACCCCTTCTAGAGTCACCTTCTCATATTTCTCTTTTGATGGCGTACACAGGTTGTGAGAAACCAACGAGTGTCATGTTGATTTTGATGTGGGGGAATCCTATGTGATGAGTTGTTGAGCATAAAGGTGGAAGCTTGGCCATTCAAGTGATCGTTTGTGCATATTCATGCATATAGGCATTATTCACCCATATCTTCTATATATGCTAATTGATGCATTTTTCAAATGCACGAGACTTGTTAGTGAGCTATTGGGAACTTGGAGAGTGTCTGATTGAGGTAAAAAGACAGCTATCACCATACATTGATATGTTGGACTCATATAAAGGTTTCATAAACATGACTTTCAGAAATGATACGAAATTGGATCATTGTTATTTATAGACACTCTATATTCATGTCAGAGTATTTGAGTATACGCTGCTTGGTGCTTGTCCCTATTGTGTGCGAAGTTGATGCAAGTTGTATTTGCTTTGACCAATTTAATTGGAAAAGCATGTTTCTATCTCTTCTTCAATTGTGCACCTTTACTATTGATGCTCGTTATTCTGTGACTACTTCATAGGATGCTTCTCTGTATTATATATGTTCTTGAGCTGCACATGTTATATATCTGAGTATCTATTGACTTAAAAACCTCGTCACTACTTCACAAAGGTTAGTCAAGATACTTGCTAAGTACATAGGGTCGGTTGTACTCATATTACACTTCTGCACCTTGCGTGTAGATTCTGGAGCTGAGTTGCTATGGAGGACAAGGCCTAGCATTGAAGACGTACCAGCATTCCAGATACAAGATACCATTTGTTTGTGGTAACTTAGGACTTTTATTTTTGTTTATTTAAATTTCAAGCAGATGATGTATCGTTTCTCAAACTAGAGTTGTACTCTTAATCTTAGTCCGTCATGACTTGTAGCACAAATCCTAGGGATATTGTATGGCATTCAGTCATCTTATTTATTTGATTATTGACGATATTCCATTCGAGTTGTGTTACTTGTTGTTGGCTTACCTAGCGGGTTGTGTTAGGTGCCATCACAACTTAATAGGATTTCAGGTCTTGACAGATAACAAAATAGTAACAAGTGAGATAATAAGTGTAGTAGCAAGAAGAAATAATACGAGGAACAAAGAAAGGAGTAACCAAATATAATGACTGTAACCTCAAAATAACACCAAACAAGCCTTTCACAAAACTTTGAGTCCAAGTAATTTGGCAATACAACCATGAAACAACATAGCCAAATTCTTAGTCTGTATAGTAAAAGCAAGGAATAAGAGATATCAATCAAATGGCACGACATCACCCTTCATGCTTTTACTCTCATCCTAACAAGCACGGAAACATCCTTCATGCATATTCAGTTTTCCTGACAAGCACGGAAACACCCTTCGTGCAATAGTAATAAAGTAATGAAGCACGAAAACATCCTTCGTGCATAATAACTCTTCCTTACAAGCACTGAAACATCTTTCGTGCAATTCACTCTTCCTCACCAAGCATAAACATGCAGAGAACTACGTTGAATTCTCTATCAACAATAATATGAAGATAAGGGAAGGGGACTCCAAGGGTCTGTGGCGATCATTCAGCACTACCTTGAATCCTCTATATCAACAAAAAAGCTCACTCCTGAGATCCGCTGCTACTAACACCCGAATCTGCACAAAAAAGTGCAGAAGGTAGTATGAGTGTAGCGAATAAACACAAACGCAAGTATACATGGTCATCAAGTAATAAAGTAGTGATTAGAGTATCGTTTCCACGGAGACTTATGATTAGCTCTTGACTAAATCAAACTCAAACAAATTATCTATTCAAGAGATTTTTCTCAAAATTTGTAGGTCATTTATTGACAATCAAAGCAACTATCAAACAATTAAATAAACTAGAGATCGAATGAAACAGGTAGACAATTGTGGATGAAAATATAGGGGAAGATATTCCAGGGTTATAGGTTAGCTAACAATCCTATTGTGTTCTCTGGTTAAATTGACTAATTGATTTATCTGCTTTGTTGATTGATAATGTTACTCGTAAGAATCTGTCGAGTTCTTACTCGCCTATCCAAGTTAACTTAACGCCTATATGTCTATGGAATTAAGACTAACAAGAACACATTTATAATTCTTGTATTTCAACCAAGCAAGGCAATTAGGTATATATCTATCCTAACCGCGAATCCGTTCCCCGAGGCCCAGGTTCAAGAACATTCTCTATTTAATCCTATATGCAATCTAGAGTTCTCATTTTCGAGTTCAACTCCAGATTCGTAGATAGTATTTAACTGTTAGATATACAGCAAAATAATTAAGAACGGTATTAAATAAATAAACCAATATGATAAAAATCAAAATCGTCAATTTTTTAAACTTCAAACGTCAACATTCATGTAGCATCCATAACCTAGAACGAGAAGAAATAGCCACTCATAGTCATGCTAATACCAAAAAATGATTTTTAAACAACAAAACTATGAATACTATATGAAAGAAGGAATAATTGATGAATTTCGCGCTCTGTTTGTGTTTCTATGTCTTTTTCGCCATCAAAATTGACCAACCCCCCAATAATCACATTTAGGGGGTATCTATAGGTTAGGGTCGGAGTCCCTAAGCCCAAATCCAAGTGGAAAACATTTAATGCACGGATTGCGAAAGGGCTAGGGCTCAGAGCTCGCGAGGCCTGGCATGGAGCATGCCCTGGAGCTCGCGTCGCCCATTCTGTCTCCTAGTGGATCTCGCCTGTGACGACCCGGTCAGTTGTCTCATGGGTTACCACTCCGTTTCTCCCATTTTCTGCTTTATTATGCTTCGTTATCCGTGCTTTAGGTAATCAAGTTGAGTAGTCTGCGTTTGGAGTGAGTTTAGCAAGAAGAGAGACAATTAGTCTCTTTCAAGGAGGTCAAAATTGGAAAGGTCAACCGAATATTGACTTATGAGTTAGAGGGCTCGGATGCGAGTTCTGATGGTTCAGTTAGTTTCGGGAGATGATTTATGACTCAGGAGTGTGGTTGGAATTTGTTTTGGAGGTCCGGTGTAGAATTACGCTTGAATTGGTGAAGTGAGAATTTTGGCGACTTTCACTTGATAGGCGAGATTTTTATCCGAGAGTCAGAATGGAATTCCGAAAGTTGCTATAGCTTCGATATATGAATTAGGATTTGTGTGTAAAATTTTAGGTCATTCGGACGTGGTTTGGTTGGGTTTAGATCAAAAGAGCGATTTAGAAGATTTTGAAATCCTTAGGCTTGTATCCGATGCGAATTTGATGTTGTGATGTTGATTTGAGAGTTCCGAAGGTTGGAACAAGTTTAAATAAAGTTATGGGATATGTTGGCATGTTTAGTTGAGGTTCCAGAGGCCTCGGGTGAGTTTTGGGTGGTTAAACGGATTAAACCATCGTTGGAAAAGCAAAAGTTGCAGAAAAACCAAGTGAGAATGCGGACTGCATATCTCAAATGTGGACCGCATATCTCACAGTGGAGTCACAAAAACAAGCAGAAATCTGGGCAAGATTTGCGACCAAAATGCGGCCAGAATGCGAACCGCAAACCTAAAATGCGAACCGCATATTTGACAATGGAGATCGCATATTGAGACAGAAACTTGGACAAAGATCTACGTCAGGAATGCGACGAGAATGCGACCGCAAAACAAGAAATGCGAACCGCAAACCTCGCTTTGTGTTGATTTTGCGGTGAAGGCTAGGGCTATCTTCGCGATGGCTACATCAGATATGTGAACCGCATACATGTTATGCGACAAGTATGCGATCGCATAATTGGCCGGTCAAGGGTGTTTTAACTCGATTTTTGACCACTCTATAAATAGAACTCAGTGCCCATTTTGCCATGCAAAACCCATTCCCGTCACCCACGAAGAGAAACACCTCCAAACACCATAGAATCACAACAAATCAACCTCAAAACCATACCAAGGGGAGAATTTCTTGAACAAACTCTTAAGGAAGGGAGCTTTGACCATCTTGAACGTAGTTGGAGGTAGGGAACTCGGATTGAAGCAAAATCTTGAAGGATTTTTGGAAGATTTCAAGGGAAACATCGGGGTAAGTATTCCCAACTCAATTTTGAAAGAATTACCTAAGATTATAACTGTTCCTAGCATTTTTACTGGTGATTTAAGTTGGGAAAATTGTGGAAGACCCTAAGCTTGTATTGTGAGACTTAGAGGTCGAGCCGATGTCGGA
>MCJB01018927.1:164309-195694 GCA_002018475.1 Nicotiana obtusifolia | reverse complement strand
TTTAATAAATCTTGTATGAATGAACTCGTGATGAGATAAGGAACCCGTTGAGGTAAGAGTTTCTGAATTTCGAGAAGTGGGCCCGGGGCTCGGGTTTTGGTAATTTCGGGATTTCTTAGTAATTTTGATTGTTTTCGCGTGGGCTTTGTTCCCTCAACATATTGTGACGTAATTGTTCTGAATTTGGATAGATTCGACGCACGTGGAGGCCAATTTGAAGGGAAAAGGCGTCGTGGGCTAGGAATTTAGCCGGTTCGAGGTGAGTAATGATCTTAAATGATGTTCTGAGGGTTTGAAACCCCGGATTTGCACATCGTAGTGCCATATTGAGTTGAGACTCGCGCTCGATGATGAGCGTGGGGTCGTTTACTACTGGGGATTGAAACTTGGTCTGTCCCGATTGATGATTTTACTATGCAATTAATTGAAACTTACGTGTGGTCATCACGATTTGGGCTGATTGCCATATTTGGGCTTCTTGCCGGTTATGTGAACCCTTCAGGGGTATTAATTGGGCTTCTTGCCGGTTATGTGAACCCTTCAAGGGTATTATTTGGGCTTCGTGCCGGTTATGTGAACCCTTCAGAGGTACTTTATCACTATCTTCTAACTGATTTGATTCATTTCTTAAACTCAGTTTTGAAACTTAAATGATATTTTCAAATGATTTTAATGGGATCGGGTGGCACGCCGCCACGGATATGATATAAATGGATCGGGTGGCAAGCCGCCACGGAATATGATAAATTGGATCGGGTGACACGCCGTCACGAGATATTGCGCTACTGCACCCCCACAGTAAGCGCCGGGTACCCATGGGATCGGGTGACACGCCGTCACAAGATATGACTTGGCCAGTCATGATATTTTCTTTTACTTTCTGTTATTGACTTGATTATTTACATGTTACTGTTTCATTATGGATTGTTGTATACCTTATGTGTTTCCTTACTCTCAGATGTTATTTATAATTATTACTCACTGAGTTGGAAGTACTCACATTACTCCCTGCACCATGCGTGCAGATTCAGGCGTTATCGGTTCCGCTCCGAGACATTGATTACTACTGTTAGAGCGGCGACTCAGAGACTACGAGGTAGCTGTTGGCGTCTGCAGCCCCGTATCTCTTTTATCATGTTATTTCCAGTATCTTCAAACGATTGTGCCAAAGATTTTGTAATAGTAATCTTATTATTAGGACTTTCATTAGTTGCTCATGACTTTGTGACACCCCGGTTCGGGATGTAGTCGGGATGGTTCACTATATTTTTTCGCAAATTACTGTTATTAAACCGTACTTGTATTATTTCCGTATTGTTTAACTTTTGAATGAAGTTTAGTTTAAATTGGCTGGCCTTGTCTTCATGAGAGGCGCCATCACGATCATGGTTGGGATTTTGGGTCATGACATCGCCCCGGACCAGGCATCGCCTGGTCTGGCGCCTGGTTCTGGGACTTGTCCGATTTTTGCAATTTTGCCCTCTTTTTGTGTATCTTTGACATCCATGTGTGCAACCTTCATGGATTTCCATCCTCCAACGATCCTACACCTAAAAATGACACAATTAAGCTCAAATGTCGCTCAATTAATTATCAAAACACTAAAATGTAGGGTAAGCAATGCACTAAGAAATATACATTTATAGCCAAACATCACTACCCCACACTTAAATGTTATTCGTCTTCGAGTTAACCAATAGATTACACTATTCTTGAGCACTTTACATTTATACAATTGAAGCACACTATACCAATGACCACGCTTGATAGCAACAATTAAGCTAGATCATATGCAATCATATACAATTCCCTTTTTCTTATGCCAAACTTTACAATTTTTCCAAGCCAAGACAACATGCTCATAACAATCCTAGCCTCAAAAGCCGACTCAACATCTCAATGCACTCATGGCTTGAACACCCAAAATCATAGAGAAGTCTAATAACATTACCTATCCCTCATGAATTCATGTTCCCTCACAACAAGAACAAAAAAATAAGTAGAATCCACACATTCGAATAAAATGCTCAAATATAATTTAAGGACTCACATATATCAAAGAAATCTCTCTCTCACAAAAGAAGTCACATGCATGAAATTGGTACCATAGACTTGCCTGTGTAAATCTCTACTAATATAGGCTCACTTGGATTAAAATCAATTAGGACTTTTTCTCTGTTGTAATGTGGGCTTAGGGGGCGGATATGATATATTTAGGAATAGTGGTTGACCCTCCTAAGTACTTTAACACATCACATGATAACTTAAGCGCAAACTCTCAATCCACTTCAATTTCACAAATAAGATTACTCCCCAAAAATATGCCCTCTTTCTTTAAGCACTATCTTAGTTTACACCCACTAGCAAGGACAAGATGTATTATTTCTTTCGCTATTTTTTCTTTTTCTTGATTTTTCTCTTCTTTTTTCCAACTATTATCTATCTTTTTTCTTTTGCAATTTCCGCTAGTGGTGTATTCTTTTACAAAACAAGAACAAAAAGGGTATAGGCTCATAATATGGGTGCCAAATAAAATTCTATAGGCTCAAAAGGATTAACTAGGGATAAATTTTATTTGTGGTTAGACTTAAGCTCAAAAAGATCAAAGAAAGCCTAAAATCATTTTTCAAACCGAGCAACACCTAAAATTTCGCTTCGACTCGCATACCGGGAAAGTTCTAGACACAAGCATAATAACATGGACTACACAAAAAGCTCACTTCGCACATGGCACATGACTCACTAAGGACGGTCCCCTTCTGACTCTCAAACAACGCAAGTTCATAGAACCGCGAAATATTAAGAATTAAGCATAAAGTGAACAATAGTCAAGTAAATGAGACGTAGGTGTCACAAGACATGATATCCAATCAAACGAGGCATCATGACAATATTAACACACAGGGAAGATACTATACATGTTAAAGCCTAAATATGCTACTATCAAACAAGTCAACGCTTAGGTTCATCATTCTTCCTCCTTTTATTTCCTAAATTCCTAATCTACTCTAAAAAATATAAGATAAAAATATTATGACCCGTTTCAAACTGCATCCCATGGAAAAGAACCGAGGCACAAAGAAACCGCGAGGGATTATTACTACCTAAAGAAAACAAAAAAAAATGTTTTTGGATTTTTCTTTTTTGCTTTTGTGTGTGTTTTTGGTTAGACTTAATACCTCAAGAAAGTTGTCTAAGAGATCCATCGTGGGAAAAGTATAAATTTTCAAAATTATTTTTTTTTTTGTATTTTCGATTTTCTGTATTTTGTTTTTCAACAGCAAATTAATCTTCTACTAAATCAGCGATAAAAAATAAAAGTAAAATGACCACTAAAATACTACACTACTATCTAAACTAATTATATTTTTTTATTTTTTTCATCATTAAGCTAAACCTAAAAAAAAAAAAAAGCTAAGCTAAAAATTACTAAACTACACTAAAAATAAGAACTAGCACTTAACCAACATATACATAATCCAGAGAGTCCCCCCACCCCACACTTAAAGCATGCAGTGTCCTTGATGCATATAAAACAATGAAAAACAAGTGAGGTGGTAAGAAAAATTCCCTAGTTACTCCTTGTCATCTCCCTCATCATAGAAGGCCATATCAGCAGCTACCCGATCGGCATCATCATCCCCTTGGCTCAGCATCCTCCTCAGCTTCGTCCTCAGACTGCTCTAGCTCAGCCTCTGAACACTCATGCGCGTTGAAATCATCGTCCTCGGTTAGTCTCTAGCCCTCACCAAACCCCACCAGATGTTGTGCATGGACATTGAGCGGGAAGCGCTCATGAAAGTGTGCCCTCTCCTCCTAAGGCCGGACTCCCTCCAATCTACAGCTGCAAGTCCAATATCCCATAGAAATGGGCCACAAAACCATCATCACGAGCAGTGCACTCAGCACCAGTGAGCGCAGTCATATCATTCTCCTTCTTAGGTCGGATGCTGGTGATGTCCGTCCCATAGAGGGGTCTTGGATGACTATATCAAACTTTGTTTCCTCCTCTACCTCCTCCTTTTTAAGATACTGAGTCAACATTGCCAAAGAATAGCCTATCAATCCTCCTCCTCTTTCTCACTAGTGCAATTTGGTGGCGTATCAAACGGCCCACATTCACCGTTTAGACGGTCATAAGGAATTACATCAAGCACACCCTATCCCAGCTGTTCAGGGTGTCATGATTGCAAGGTAGCAATCGAGTGTTAATAAATTTCAACCAAACTTAAGCTTCCATCTTCATCTTCTTCTTTGGAAATTTCATATGGCGTCCAGTCTTTTTGTCATAGACCTAGGTTCCCATAGAATTGACACCAACATAAAGTGTGTCTAAGATCTCGACACGTCGGGCGGGCAATGAAATTACCCAAAGGCTCATGTGCGACATCTAGAGTTCCCAAGTAGTTGTATATAGAAGTGGCAGAAAAATCAATCAATCTACCACGAATAGGTACACACTGCTCTGGATCATCCGGATCATATCTGACATAAAACTTGCGAACGAAGTTCAGATTAATATCCCAATCCAAGCTCATGAACGGAATTCCATATTGCCGAATACTTAGCTTGTAAGTGGCGCTCATCAACGGCCAAATCATGATGCAGATGCTTGGGCCAAAAAATCTTGTACCATGCCTTGATAGAGGGGGGTAAACTTTAAATTCCATATTCACGCTGCTCTGGAGGCCTGGGGCATGAGGTTGCCATGGTTGTAACTGCCGATAGTCCCTCATCCTAACTGGATGTGGCCTCTCCCCCTTTTTGCCTCTTTAGTGGCGGTACGGAGGATGTATTCCCTTTGGTGGGGACTGCAGCTTTTCCCTTTGCCTTGTTAGTTGGTGGTGCATTTGATTTCGGTCTTACCATTTTTTTACCTACACAAGTGAATGTTAGTCAACTTTAGAGGGCATTGAATCAATTTGAAACATGGTATGACCCCATACTTAAAAGATTAGCACATTGTTGTCGAGTAAGTCGAGGCTACTCAGACATCACCTATTGAATTTAAGCAATAATTTGAGCTACAAGACAACTAGTTCATGCGGGAAAACATAGGAAGTGCTATACTTGAACCCTTCAACCCGGCTCCGGTGAGCCACCCCACACTTAAATTTTATGCTCGGGATGTTTGCAACCTACTAGTGTCTCAATCCCTGAGACTTGGGATCCAATTGGGGCACAACGTGCCTTTGAGGCATTCTATCGAACACATGGTACGCACTAGTGTGGTTGAAGCTTTTGTGTAGGTGAGGGATTGCCTCACCCTCTCAAATTGGCTTGGGATTCGAGTGTAAAAACTCGTATGAACAACAAGAATAACATTCATATGGGTTTCATGCGGCTGGCACAAGCATGCACAATTTCACATTAAAACGTTCCTAGATTTTGCAATTTGCAATTTTTTACCTCAATCACTCCCAAACTAGAAGAGAAATAGAGAAGAATCCATACCTTGGATGTTGTAAGGAAGGAAGAATCTTCAATTAATGGCGATTTTGAGATGGTGTATGTGTGAGAAGGGAGTTGGGGAAGTTGGGTGAGGGAAAGACAGAATGGAGGGGGAAGGTAGTGTGTTGTTAAAGGCGTGTGTTGTGTTTTTATTTTGTGTGGGATTTAAAGCAGGTGTTTAGGGGTTTTGAAAAAAGAAAGGAGAGAATTATTACCTGGCCTTGCAAGCTGGGACGCGAGGCATACGGCACGACAGGGTGTTAAACGCGAAGGCTGGGGCACGCTTTTAACTGGGCGACACCTGACGAGGCGCGAGGTACAGCGCACGATGGGGTGTGCTCTCCTGATCTAGTGCTAGGAGAAGCACTCGAGTGGGCTCGCGGCGCCAGCTCTGGCGCGAGGCCCGTCGTATTTTGGATGTCTTTAAGAATTTATTTGACCTATTACATGCTCCCGTACCTGACCAAACCTCATAATTCAACTAAAAACTTGTTAGCACCTAAAAAAAAATCTAATTTAACTAAACTAAACTACAAATTGGTTTGTCTCCCATGAAGCTCCTGATTTAACGCCGCGGCACGACACTACTGCTTTTCAAGCATCGGCTAAGTCCATCGAGGTCTTGTGACGTGCAAAGTCACCACCCCAATAGTGTTTCACTCTTTGCCCATTTACCAAGAATGTAATATTTGAACTTGTATCATGCAATTTTACCACTCCATGAGCGTTACACTAACCACTTCAAAAGGACCCCGACCATCTAGACTTAAGCTTTCCGAGGAAAAGCTTCAATCTGGAATTGAACAAGAGAACCTCTTGACCTAGCTCAAACTCGCGATGTTGGATGTGCTTATCGTGCCACCTCTTGGTCTGTTCTTTGTACAATTTGGCATTTTCGTATGCGTGCAATTGGAACTCGTCAAGCTCGTTAAGTTGCAACAAGCTCTTCTTGCCGGCTAAGTCTATATCCAAATTTAGCTTTTTAATCGCCCAATAGGCCTTGTGTTCAAGCTCGACATGCAAGTGGCATGCCTTCCAATAAACCAACTTATACCGAGATGTTCCGATGGGGATTTTGTATGCAGTTCAATACGCCCATAATGCATCGTCAAGCTTTACGGACCAGCCTTTCATGTTTCCACTTACCCTTTTCTCTAGAATTTTCTTCACCTCTCCATTCAACACTTCCACTTGACCATTAGTTTGGGGATGATAGGCGGTGGCAACCTTATGCTAAACTCCATATTTTGCTAAAACATTGTTTAATAACTTATTACATAAGTGAGTTCCTTTGTCACTTATCAAAACCCTTGGAGTCCCAAAACGTGTAAAGATGAGCTTTTCACAAAGTTTACCACTACCTTTGCGTCATTAGTACGAAGAGCAATGGCCTCTACCCACTTAGACACATAGTCGACTACCAGCAAGATGTACATGTGACCATTACAATACGGGAACGGTCCCATGAAATCAATTCCCCAAACATCAAAGATCTCTACCACTAGAATATTTTGCAAGGGCATCTCGTGCTTCTTTGTGATTCTTTCGGCTCTTTGGCACCTGTCACACTTTTAACAAAGGCGTGTGCATGCTTAAATAGTTTTGGTCAGTAAAAACCCGATTGTAGCACTTTTGTGTTATTGTATCCCACCGTGATGACTTCCATATGGAGAAGCGTGACAATCATGCAAGATTGCATTCATCTCCTCCTCAGGAACACACTTCCTTACTAACTGATCTGCGCCCTGCTTAAATAGGAATGGCTCGTTCCACAAGTAGAGCCTTACATCAAGTAGAAATCTTCTTCTTTTATCGGGTGTCAATTCTGATGGCATCAACCCACTTGCAATAAGATTCAAGTAGTCTGCATACTACGGGGCTGCAGTAGGTGACTGTCAATAACTGCTCATCTGGAAAGGTTTCATTGATGAAACCTCCCTCAGCCACATAGTTCCGATTTTCTAATCTGGACAAGTAATCGGCCACTTGATTCTCTGTTCCTTTTCGATCTCATATCTCCAAGTCAAATTCTTGCAAAGAAGAACCCAACGAATCAGACTTGGCTTGGCGTCTCTCTTTTCAAACAAATACCTGATAGCTAAGTGATATGTGTAGACAATCATTTTGGTTCCCACTAGATAAGACCTGGACTTGTGAAACACCTACACTAATGCAAAAAACTCTTTTTCAGTAACAGTGTAGTTCATCTGGGCTGGATTCAAAGTTTTGCTCATGTGATAAATGGAGTGAAAATTTTTATCCTTTATTTTCCCCAAAATAGCTCTTATTGTAATGTCACTCGCATCACACATCAACTCAATGACTGCATCTCGTCAGGGGAAATCATAATGGGTGCAGTCAACCAACCTTTTTCTTTAGCTCCTCAAATGCTTTCAGACAAACATCATCAGTTTCGAAGGGGATATCTTTCTCACAAAACATGCACAGAGGAGAGGAAATTTTTGAAAAATCTTTAATGAAATGACAAAAAAAACATGTATGGCCCATAAAACAACGAATGCCCTTAATGACTGTTGGTGGGGGCAATTTTCCAATTGCCTCCACCCTTACATTGTCCACCTGCAGGCTATTTTTGGACACCTTGTGCCCCAAGAATATACCTTCTCGTACCATGAAATGGCATTTCTCCCAGTTTAGCATCAAGTTTGTCTCTTCACACCTAGAAAGTACTTAATCAAGGTTCATTAAGCAATTATCAAACAAACGCAGAAAAATCATCCATGAATACCTCTACAAATCTTTCAACCATGTCAGTAAAAAGAGCCATCATACACCTTTGAAAAGTTGTAAGTGCATTACGGAGACCAAATGGAATTCTCTTGAATGCATATGTGCCATAGGGGCACGTAAATGTGGTTTTCTCTTGGACCTCTATGGAAATCGCAATCGGATTATACCCTGAATAGCCATCTAGGAAACAATAGTATTCCTGTCCAGCTAGTCATCAAGCATTTGGTCAATAAAGGGTAGGGGAAAGTGGTCCTTACGGGTGGTATTTTTTTAATTTTCTATAATCTAAGCAAATTCTCCACCCAGTCATAGTTCTTGTGGAAATAAAATCATTATGTTCACTAAACACTACAGTCATCCCTCCCTTCTTAGGTACACATTGGATCGGGCTTACCCTTTGCTATAAGAGATTGGGAATGCAATACCTGCATCAAGCCACTTAACCACTTCTTTTCTTACCACCTCTTTCATGATTGGATTTAGGCGGAGTTGGTGCTCTACACTTGGCTTGTGTCCTTCCTCCATGAGAATTTTATGCGTGTAGAAGGCCGGACTAATGCCTCTAATGTCAGACATCGTCCACCCAATTGCTCGTTTGTGCTCTCGCGGCACTCTTAACAACTTTTCTTCCTACAATTTAGACAAGTCAGAGGAAACAATAACAGGTACCACCTAAATACGCATAATGAAGGTGAGGGTTCAGGGTTTAAGTTCCAATTTTGGTGCCTCTTCAATAGACGGCTTCGGTGGAGGACCACTCGGCCTATTTAGGGGCTCAAAGGAGTGATATACTAGATGTATCTTGTCTATACATCACCTGTAGCCAAGAGAGGTCGTCCCAATATGATTGGGACTTGATCATCAGCCTCATAATCTAGGATATTAAAGTCCGCTGGGAAGATGAATTTCCCAATTTGCAGCAACACATCTTCAGTCACTCCTTCAGGGTAAGCAATGGATTTATCAGCTAATTGCAACATCACAGTAGTTGATCTTGGGGCCCCCAGACCCAAATTCTTGAATAAGGACAAAGGCATCAGATTTATGCTTGCCCCCAAATCACAAAGAGAACGACCTACATCAACATTACCAATGTGCACATGGATGGTGAAGCTACCAGGATCCTTAAGCTTTTGAGGAAGCTTGTTTTGGACCCTTGAAATCCACTCTTCAGTAAATGCGGCTGTCTCGAATTTAGTCAATCTCCTCTCTTGAGCCACTATTTCCTTGATGTGCTTAGCATATTTTGGAATTTCACGAAGTACATCAACCAATGGAATATTTAATTGAACCTGGCTCAACATAGAGAGAAATTTGTTAAACATGTGATCATCATTCTTCTTCTGCAACCTTTGAGGGAAAGGCGGTGGTGGCCTTGCAGCACCCGCTGGCTCTGAACTTGCATCATTTTTCTTTGACTCGTTTGTTGCTTTAGGAACCTACTCCCCTCGTGTATAGGCATATCTTTTCTCTTCTTCGGCACTTCTTCCAATTCCCTTCAGTTTTTGAGTGTGACTACATTAACTTGAGGATTCTTCTCTGTATCAGTAGGAATTGCACCTGCAAGCCTAATATTTTGATTTGCCACCAATTGCCTAACTTCTTTCAAGATTTCTAAAATCAATCCTAAATTGCTGATTGTCAAGCAATAACTTCTTCAACAGGTCATTCGTACTCTCTTCTACTTGTTGGGGTGGCTTCTGAGGTTTACTGTAGTTTCCTTGGGGTCTATACTAATTCTGAGTCTTCTTATTCCCCCAAGGAGAAGTTAGGGTGATTCTTCCAATTTGGGTTGTATGTGTTCCCATATTGTGCATGCTGATTTATCATACCTCTACTTTGTTGTCCTACATAATAGGTGGATTCAGGATTCGCGAGACATATGTCACTCATGTGACCTTCACCACGTAACTCATAGGAAGCAGACATCTGTTGCACATGTTGCATCCGTTGCACATGTTACATCTATTGCACTTGGTCCATTGTCATTTTATTCATCTGATTTGCTAATTTTGCTATATCTGCCCTCATAGCTGAGAAATCATCAAGCTCAATTACACTTGTTGCCTTCTGTTTAAGTGCTCGTTGTGGTCCCCCATCTACTTGCCAATTATTATCATTTGCAGTAAAATTGTTTAGCAGGATCTCAATTTCACTATACAACCTTTTCATGCAACTACCCCGACAAACTGAGTCAAGATTCATCTTTGATGTCTCGTCCAACCCATCAACGAAAGTGTGACCCAACACCTCATTAGTATGATGATGATGTGGGCAGTCTCTGAGTAGCTTCTTGTATCTTTCCCAAGCTTGACGAAGAGTCTCGACATCTCATTGTTGAAACCCAAGAATCTGGCTCCTCAACGACTTTGTCTTCTTAGTGTGAAAAAACTTGATTAAGAATTTTCGTGCTACATCATCCCAAGTGTGGATCGAGTTTGCGGACTCCTTCTGCAGCAATTCTTTGGCTTCCCCTAGCAATGAAAAGGGAAACAATGTCAGTCTGACGTATTCCTTGGAAACGTTTGGATAATTATAAGTATCCATAATTTAAAAAAGTTCTGAATATGTCGTGCGGATCTTCATGAGATAGACCCACATATAGCCCTGTGGACTGAATCAGATGTACCATGTACGGTTTGAGCTCAAAGTGACCCGTGATGTCAGGCTTTACAATAGCCTGATTCATATTAGCAAAGATTAGGCCTTGCGGCCTCTATCACTAGTCTCTCTTCATTACCTACCATCTCTAGTGGTTTTGGTTGAACTACGATGTCCAACTCTCCTTTTGTTCTAGTTCTAGCTTCGGCTTCCCTCCTTAACCTGAAAAGTGTTCGTTCTATTTCAGGATCAAGAGGAAGGAAGTTGTTCGCGCTTATACTCCTCCGCATTCAAGAGAAGAGCTTGCTTTAAAACAAATAAAGGAAACTAAAAATTAAAACTTGAACAAAATAATGAATAAAAGCTTAACTCAAACAAGTAGCTAATTTCTAAGGCCCAGGCAACGGTTCCAAAACTTGTTGCTATCAAGCGCACACGTAAGTATATGTGGTCGTCAAGTAATAAAGTAGTGAGCAGAGTACCGTTCTAATGGAGACTTATGATTAACTCTTGACTAAATCAAACTCAAACAAATTATCTATTCAAGAGATTTTTCCCAAAATGTGTAGGTGATTTATTAACAACCAAAGAAACTATCAAGCAATTAAATAAACTAGAGATCGAATGAAACACATAGACATTTGTAGATGAAAATCAATAGGGGAAGATATTCTAGGGTTATAGGTTAACTAACAATCCTGTTGTGTTCTCTAGTTAAACTGACTAATTCATTTATTTGGTTTGTTGATTGACATGATTAATGTTACTCGTAGGAATCTGTCAAGTTCTTACTCGCCTGTCCAAGTTAACTTCACGCCTATATGTCTATGGAATTAAGACTAACAAGAACGCATTTATAATTCTTGTATTACAATCAAGCAAGGCAATTAGGTATATTTCTATCTTAACCGCAAATTCGTTTCCCGAAACCCAGGTTCAAGAACTTTCTCTATTAAATCCTATAAGCAATCTAGAGTTCCCGCTTTCGAGTTCAACTCCAGATTCATAGATAGTATTTAACTGTTAGATACGCAGAAAAATAATTAAGAACATGATTAAATAAACAAACAAATACGATAAAAATCAAAATCGTCAATTTAAACTTCAAAGGTCAATTTATACTTCAAATGTCAACATTCATATAGCACCTGTAACCCCATAACGACAAGAATTAGCCACTCATAATCATGCTAATAATCAAAATATTGTTTTTAAACATCAAACCTATGAATACTATATGAAAGAAGGAAGAATTGATGAATTCCGTGCTTCATTTGCGTTTCTATGTCTTTTTTTCCATCAAAAGACATAGAATACGTTTAGGGGGTATTTATAGGTTAGGGTCGGAGTCCCCAAGCCCAAATCCTAGTGGAAAACATTTAATGCACGGACTGGGAAAGGACCAGGTCTCAGAGCTCGTGAGGCCTGGTGTGGAGCGCGCCCTAAAGCTCGTGTCGCCCATTTTGTCGCCTGATGGATCTCGCCCAAGACCAGGCGTCGCCTGGTCTAGCGCCTGGTTCTAGAACTTGTCCGATCTTTGCGTTTTCGTGCTCTTTTTGTATATCTTTGACATCCTTGTGTCCGACCTTCACGGATTTCCATCCTCCAACAATCCTACACATTAAAATGACACAATTAAGCTCAAACTTCGGACAATTAATTATCAAAACACTAGATGTAGGGTAAGAAATGCAATAAAAATATATATTTATAGCCAAACATCAATGAGTAAGGGACAACTTATTTTCAGTAAGTATCAAGACTAATCTCGGTGAAATAGTAGCGAGGTTCAACTCATGTGATACTCACTAATCAAAGAACTTGTGTAGTTTATAATAACTTGCAACAAGAATATAACAATATGCAACATCATCAACTATCAAATCAAGTATCAACTCAGCATAGATAAATCAATCTTGACAATCGAGTCATCAACAAATAATAGAGGTATAGAGTAGCGTGTTAGAATTCAGCATATAAGCATATAAAATGCATAATGAGGCATAAACAATTCACTTGCATGGTCAAAGCTTCCAACTTTATGCTCAAAACTCACCATCATCAAATTCTATATCAGAATAAACCAACATCAGTCAATTTACCATAATCGCCATGTATTCCATCAAGAGAGAAACATGAAAGGGCAACCCTAGGGAATGTATCCAAGTCCACATGCTGCACAGTATATTATACTCGGGCAAAAATAGTAACAATATCATTATAGCTGCACGAAAAAGACCTCGTGCTACAACATCATCAACACCACAATATCCGCAAGGAAGAGACCTCGTGCCAATACCAAATCAATCGGCACAATATGCCCATATGTGCCATAATCATAATAATCCAAGATATCAATTTATCATAAAAGAGACATATGCTCACAATTCATCAGTAAGGTGCACGAAGACATCATCATCATCATCATAATAATAATAATAATAATAATAATAATAATAATAATATTAAATAATAATAATAATAATAATAATAATAATAATAATAATAATAATAATAATAATAAAGTGCGGATGTGTTCTCAAGTTGTGAGACATGAGTACAACTAAATCAAATATAGCAACAATTCCACAATAGCCCATCTTGCCATCAAGAGCTAATAATAATCCGAAGGATGATACCTAACATAAAAGGATAAGCTCATGTAGTCATACAAATAGATAAACATGAATCATATCAATCACACTATCCACAGAAGGCATATTATAAGCCTAAAGTCTAATCCTGTCATAAATCATACATAGCACCCACATATACGCTCGTCACCTCGTATACACATTGCTTTTCACAATTTACGATTAGACAAATAAGGTCAAATCCTAAGGGTTATTTCCTCAAACAAGATTAGGCAAGATACTTACCTTAAGAAGCCCAAATAAACCTTCCAAAATCGCCTTCCCCGTAGAAATCACCTCCAACCGACTCGAATCTAGCCAAAAACAACTCAATAACGCCAAACAAAGCCATAGGAATCAATTTCAAACAATAAAGCTTCAATCTTTAATCAATTCCCAAATGGTCAACAAAATTTAACCCGGGCCTACATGGTAAAAACCCAAGTCAAGGGATAGATCTTGACTGTACATAACCTCACAAGTCCAAATGATAGCTTAAATCCTCAACTTTCACTCTCTCATGTTGTAAGAAAATCCCCCAAATTTATCTCCAAATGCCATGTTTTGGATGTTATTAATCCATGTAGATTCTTTAAATAATACAAAAAATAAGTAGAAATCACTAACCCCAAAGTCTTATATGAAAACCTCCAAGCAAAATCACCCCTATCCAAATCTGGGGTTCAAAATATGAGCGAATGGGATAAAATCCCGGAATATAACACTTAAATATTCTGCCTAGGAGTACCTTTCGGGAATGCGGTCCAAGCGTTGTGTTCGCGAAGCACAAGTCTACTTCTCCGAATGCACTCTTCGAAAATGTGACCTACCATCTATGAATGTGATGCCTAACTGCCCAGCATTCTGTGAAGCGACCAAGCCTTCGCTAATGCGAAGGCCAAAACTTCCTGCCCCCAACTCTTCTTTGCAAACGCAACCCTCTAAACGCGAACGTGAAGAAAAAAGCCATAAGACATCGTGAACATGACCTTCAATGCACGAATGCGAAGAACAAATACTTCCCAGCTCCAATCCTTCATCGAGAATGCAAGAGTCTCCTCGCGAATTCGATGAACCCCACATACCAGTACATCAGCCAACTCCAAACATGCTTCGGGAGGTCCAAAACCCACCCGAGCCACCCGAAACCCTATCCAATCATACCGACAAGTCCATAAACACTACCCCGACATATCCAAAGCCTCCAAGCACATAACATAGCATTACACCAATGAATCAAAGATCAAATCACCAGTTGAACTTCTCTTAAATTCAAGAACTTCCCAACTTCCAACCAAGTGTCTGATTCAAGTCTAACCCATCCGAATTACATACAAACTTTGAACACAAGTTATAAATAACAAAATGAACTCATTCTATGTTTCACAACAACATTCATAGTCTGATATCATCAAAGTCAACTATCACTCAAACTTAAGAACACTCTGATTCTACAAATTGATTACTTTCGGCAAATAAGCTCAAAATCTACTAGGGATCTCCAAATCCAAATCTGTACATATGACTAACTCCAAAATCACCATACGAACCTACTGGGACCATTAAATCACCATTCCAATGTAGTTCACACAAAAGTCAAACATTGATCAACTCTAACAACTTAAACTTCCAAAATGAGACTAAGTGACCCAAATCATTCTCAAACCTTCCTGAAGCCAAACCAACTAACCTCGCAAGTCACCAAACAACATACACGCATACGGGAAGCATCAAAATAGTGATATGAGGCTCAAATACACAAAACAAACAATTGGATTGTTATAGTCTCTCCCCTTCAACAAATGGTCGTCTTCAAATGGGTTTAAAAACGTAGCCGAACTGCTGAAAAGATGTGGATATCTGCTCTGCATATGTGACTGAACCTCCCAAGTAGCTTCCTCACTTGGATGGAATCTCCAAAGAACCTTCATTGATGTGATCTCCTTAGATCTGAGCTTTAGAACCTGTCTGTCAAAAATGGCCACCGGCTCTTCCTCAACCCAGATTCTTATAAAACTGCATTGTGCTAAAATCCAAAATATGCGACATATTCATGATATACTTCCAAAGCATAGAAACATGAAACATCGGATGAACTCTCGACAAGCTGGGTGGAAAAACAAGTCTATAAGCCACCTTACCTACTCTCTTCAACACCTCAAATGGACCAATAAACCTCAAGATCAACTTACCTTTCTTTCCAAACCTCATCATGCCTTTCATAGGCAAAAGTCTAAGAAGAACCTTCTCACCCTCCATGAAAGACACATCATGAACCTCCCTATCAACATAACTCTTCTTCCTAGACTAAGCTGTGTGAAGTTTCTCTTGAATCGACTTCACCTTCTCCAAAGCATCACAAACCAAGTCTATGCCTAACAATCTTGCCTCACCAGAATCAAACAAACCAGTCAGAGCGATAGCGCTTCCCATATAAGGCCTCATACAGAGATATCTCGATACTAGACTGGTAGCTATTATCGTAGGCAAACTCTGCTAATGGCAAAAAACGGATCCCATTAGCCTCCAAAAATCAATAATGCATGCCCTCAATATATCCTTAAGGATCTGAATGGTGCTCCGACTGCCCATCTGTCAGAGGGTGAAATGCAGTGCTCAACTTTACGTGAGTGTCAAACTCATGTTGAGCAACTCAGCAAAAGTGCGAGGTAAACTGAGTGTCGCGATCTGAGATGATAAAGACAGGTACACCATGCAAGCAAACAATCTCTCTAATGTAAACCTGAGCCAACTTCTCTGAAGTGTAAGAAGTCATAATCAAAATGAAGTGCACCGACTTGGTCAACCAATCTAAATGACCCAAATAGAACCCTACGACAAATTCCATAGTAATGTGGTCCCACTTCTACTCAGGTATCCTTTGAAGCACACCACCTGATTTCTGATGCTCATACTTGACCTGTTGACAGTTCAAACACTGTGAAACATGCCCAACAATGTCCTTCTTCATCCTCCTCCACCAATAATGCCTCTTCAAATCACGATAGATCTTCATAGCACCTCGGTGAATAGAATGTCGTGAAATGTAAGCCTCTTCAAGAATCAACTCTCTCAAGACATCCCTGAAGTCTCAATACACCATCATCACCAATAGTTACCTCCGTAGAACTACCTCGTTGCACCGTGTCCTTAAGTACAAGAAAATGGGATCATCGTAATGGTGAGCCTTAATGTGATCACAAGGACGAATGTGAAACAACACAAGCAAGGACTCAGATCAGCTCAAGAATATCCAATCTCAATAATCTATTGGCCAGTGCCTGAACATCCATAGCTAAAGGCCTCTATACAACTGGAATAAATGCTAAACTCCCAATACTCTCCGCCTTCCTACTCAAGGCATCTGCTATGACATTAGCCTCCCTGAATAATACAGAATAGTATCATAGTCCTTCAACAACTCCCACCACCTCTACTGCCTCAAATTCAAATCCTTTTGTATAAACAAATGTCGAAGACTCCGATTATAATTATATACCTCAGAAGACACATGCCATATAAGTAATGCCTCCCGATCTTGACAGCATGCACAATAGGTGCTAACTCTAAATCTGAACTGGGTGGTCCTTCTCATAGGGCTTCAACTGGTGCGACACATAGGCAACACCAAAATTGGAGCTATAGTCAAAGCAGTCTTGAGCTTTTGAAAGCTCTCCTCACACTCGTCAGACCATCTGAACAGAGTGCCCTTCTAAGCCAACTTTATCAATTGAGCTGAAATAGATTAGAATCCCTCCACAAAGCGATGATAGCAACAAGACAAACCTAGAAAATTCTTGATATCCGTGGGTGTAGAAGGTATGGGAACTCTGAACTTCCTTAACCTTCTTCGGATCAACCTTGATCCTATCACTGGACACTATGTGTAATGATCCAATCAGTACATTTGAGTTGTAGCATTTTGTTCAGCAGGTTGAAACTTTGAGAAGCTTCACTTGATGCTTTGTGACTTGCGCGTATGGTTGGGTTTAATTTTTGAGAGGTTCGAAGTTGATTTGGAAGAATAATTCTTATTTCTAAAGCCTTGAGTTGGAAGATTTAACAAAGGTTTGATGATTCCAATAGGTTCATATAGTGATTTTGGACTTGAGCGTATGTTCAGATTTGAATTTGGATGTTCCTAGAAGGTTTTGGCCCTATTAGTCTAAAGTTGACAAGTTGAAGAATTTGAGGGTTCATAAGTTAGATTGGGGATTGACTTTGGTGTTATCTGGCTATGATTGGTGTTCCAAGACTTTGGGTAGGTTCATTTGGTTTGTTGTGACTTGTGTGCAAAGTTTGGTTGTAATCCAGAATATCTAAGTGTGGTTCGGACGCATTCGGCGAAGTTGGAAAGTTTGGAACTTAAAAGATTGATTTTGATCGTCAATTCTTGGTTTTGATGTTATTCGTGGTGTTTTGAGCATTTGGATAAGTTTGGATGATGTTTTCAGACTTGTTGATGCGATTAGACAGGGTCCCATGGGGCATTGGAGTGTTTTGTGTTAATTTCAAACCATTTGAGTGTATGTTGGCATTGCTGATTTTTGGCAGAGATTTGGTGCATCGCACCTGCAACTTGGAGCACCACACCTGCGGAGCCGCATGTGTGAGTCTTTCTGCAAAAAATCGGGAGTAGGCAGTGGTCCAGGTGGATTGCATCTGTGCTGGAGTTGCAGGAGCTGGGCCGCTTATGCAAGAGTGCTTGTGGAGAAGCACATCCGCTTAATTGCAGAAGCGGGAGGTCGACAGATTAACTGAATATCGCATCAGCAAGGGTTTTGTCGTAGATGTGACGTCGCAGAAGCGGCCATTTTGACCGCAGATTGAGGAATAGCAGGTAGAAGCTTATATTTTTAGGGTTTGGTCTATTTTCACTATTTTTGGGTTTTGGAGCTCGGCTAGAGATTTTTTGGGGGGAGAATTTCATCACCACTTTGAGGGTAAGTGATTTTACTTGATTTTGATATTATATATTATTTTCCCATAAATTATTAACACAAATTATGGGATTTGGAGAGGAAATTTGGGATTTTTTTCCTACACTTTAAGAGAGTGTATTTTTTGGGATTTGAGCATCAATTTGGATTCGGTCTTGAACCTAACTATATATTTGGACTCGGTAGGTTATGGGTCATCGGATTTTGGTATTGGTTTCGGGTTTGAGGCAGCCCATGTTGACTTTTGGAATTTTGTTCAAGGATCAAACCTTTATGGATCGGGATCGCTTCCTATGGCATTGTTGATTTCCTTGGATGATGTTTGGCTTGGATTTGCTCGATTGGAAGGCTATATCGAGGTTTTGACGCAATTCGAGGATGAAGACCAACCTGGATGAGGTAATTATCTTGCCTAAGATTGGTTTGAGGATGATCTCCCTATTGGCTATGATATTTGTTATATGTTGGGGGTGACATATATGTTAGTTGACGAGCATATATGCGTGCACCGTGGTTACACGTGATCTGTGTAATTTTTAGGCCATTATATGCTTTATTTTGCTATCATGCTTCTTTTATATCGTATTTTTTCACTTGTATGACTATGTGGACAGTGATTTCTAGCACATAGCCTAGAAATCATGTCTAGGCTATGTGCTTATCTGTTTGAGACTTGATAAGGTTGTTTTTGCTATGTTGAGCGGCTTGCCTTAATTATAGTCTTATTTTTCAGTCATGATACTACATTCACATGTTATATCTATGTTTTTGTGTACTTTTTGTATGTTATCTCATATGTTGTTGATGTCCTTATTTGTGGGACACAAGTTTTAGCTTAGTTGTGGCACATTGGTGTATTCTATGTGTTTATACTCAATTTTGCGCTCATGTGTGCCACTTAGCCCGTATATTTTACCATGTATTTCCATAAATTTTATTTTTTCTTTTAAATATTATTTTCAGAATATTTCCTCGGATTACTACCCCCATGAATTTTTTTTTACTTTTGTCAAAGTATTAATGCAAAAGTTCCATACAAATAATTTAATTTCATTTTTTAGATTTTAAATTGATTTTGGCATTTTATTTGGTAAGTATTTATTAATTAATCCTTTAAAAATTATTTATGAGTGATTAATTGTCCAAGTTAATTATTTAAGTCAACATGCAAATTTTATAATATTTTATTTTATTTTATATAATTATATTTGCATCTTTGTATCATTTGCAATAATAGCCAATATTTTTCAATAATTGTCTTTAGTATGCTATTAGGTAAAAATAATTCTTTTATATTTTTACAATGAGAATATATTATTTTTTTGAAAGTATTAACTTCAAAACAACATTATATCATTTTATAACTAGTTTTTAATTTACTTTTAATTAATATTTGTGTTTTATAAAATTCCAGCCCAGAAAACAAGCCAAAATCAGACCAAAAATGGCCCAAAACACCATGCCCAACCTCCTAACCCACCTGCAGACCCAAACCAAACGACCCCTTATTAAAACCCTGCCGGGACCCGTTTACCTTACTCGCCCCGCCTCTTCTATTATTCCCGTTTGTTGATCTCAAATGATCAACGGCCCACAATGAACCTCTCACTTTCCTTATATCTCCTCACCCAAACCCTAGAGACCAACTTTGTGTCAGCCACCCTCAAATCGTCCTAACTCGTTTCCCTCCTCTGTAAAACCCTAGCCGCCTCACACTTAACCCCTTTCTAAATCCTGCTAACAATGGGATCCTCCCACGATTTTCTTACCTTATTTGTATTATCTCGCTTATGGCCACACGTTTGTGGCATTATGATGACGTCCAAATCCACTACTAAAAAGTAAATGGACATGGTCACATGCAATATAATATACCCAACTATGAGTCACGTCGAATCCCACAGAGAACAATATGTAAGCGATTAGGCAATGTAAGAGAATTATTGCTTATTATGCTAAGCCAAACACTTAAAAAGGTTTTGAGAAAATATTATAACCAATTACGGAAATGTAAACTAACCTAAAAGGCGAGTAAAATGATCAATGGCTAACAGCATAGATACATAGGGAATTACACTCAAGTAACGATCCAATATATTTCACGATTTTACAAATATGAGCGAGTTTATGTTAATTAGCCTCGGATATTAGTTCTATATTAGCTTCTTCCGAAGACTAACAAGACTTCCTAATTGAATTATCCCTAAAACAATTAAACGATTAAGCACATCCGAATATGGCTACAAGGAGTTCAACCCCTATCCCAACGTAAAATCTATAAAGTGAGGGTTAATGCCTCAAATTCTTGTTAATTAATCATTTCCAACCCCAAATTACCTCTTCCAAGATTAATTCGAAGTTAATGGGAAAGTCCTAGGGTTAGCTAATCCCTTTGGAAACATTACATAACAAGAATAATTAAAGAAACAATAACTCACTTCATAATAAATAAAAATCGTTCAATACATAAGCACAACAAGATATTTAATCCACATTTTAATATGAATATTCTCATAAACAAGATTCAAGTGTTGGAAAAAATATTGTACACTTAGATATACAATACAAAGCAAGGAAATGAAGAAATGAGTAAAAATGGGTAAGAAATTCTCAACCAAAAGCTTCAAATCTTCAAGACCCAAGTGAGTGTGCAAGAATCCTGGCTCCAAAATTTGTCTTCTCTAATCAATAGACTGAAAAATAAGCCTAAATATCTGTTTCCAATTAGCTAGGTCGTGTATTTGCGGGTTTTGAATGGAGAAAATGTGAAATGCCTAAGTTGTCCAAGTCTGAAGCCCGTTGGCCGCACCTGCGGGAAAATCCTCATAGAAGTGGTTCCACAAATACGGATACCTGCTCGCAGAAGTGATATTTGGTGGAAAATAGCTATTTCGCATAGTGGTCCATGAGGCGCAGAAGCGCATACGCAGGTGCAAACCCCTTGCACAGAAGCGCCTCCGTAGATGCGGATGACCCACTGCAGATGCGATCCCAGCGGAAGATTGGCATTTCTGCATATGCAGCCTCCTACTCGCAGATACGAGCTCACAAAAGCGAATAGTGTTCTGCAGTTGTGGAATCACTGAAGGAATATGCAATTCTTTAACTCTTTTTTTCTCAATTACACTTCAATTGCCTTCAACTCTTTTCATGACATCATTTACCTGAAAATCTAGCAATACACACCATAAACAACCATATATTATAATTAACGGATACAAAAACTAAATAAAAGACACTAAAATAAATGGTAAAATCACCACTCATCAACACCCCCCACTTAAGCTTTTGCTTGTCCCCAAGCAAATCAAAACCAAAAATTCAATGAGGCTCTACCATTTAAAGCACAATTAGTATCGCTATCATTTCCAAATCACATTTTCCAATTAAGAACCACACTTATGTCTTTGGTTGGTACTAATAATTAGGCTCAAGCATGTGAACTTCAACCAAATAACTCCCTCATTTAAAAACAATCTCACGGATGCAATGGAGTTTCAAAATAATCAAGTGACAACAATCAAGCCTCAAAAAGTGATTCAAAAGCACTAGTCTACTATATATGCTCAATTTACTTAATTCGGAATATATCAATGTCACCAATCCATCATAATACATGTGCCCTCACAAGAAATAAAGTCCCAAAATCACCATATTTACAATAACAACACAAGGAACAAATGCACAAAGACACTCATTATCAACAAAAAATTTCAAGTGTTACAAATATCATGCCATAAGCTTGCCCTTATTTTAATTCACCGTCAATTTAAGAACATTCGGTTGAAAATCCCATAAGGACCTTTTACGCTTGTAATGTAGGCTTAGGTAAGAGTATGATAAGCATTTGGGATACAAGTGACTACACCTTCCTTGAACACTAGTCACGTTCGTCTTTCTTTTTACACTTTACTTCTTTTTAAAACATACAGCCCTTATTGACCTCAAGTTACAAACATAAAACCACATTAAAGTACCTCTCTAATTTTCTCAAGACTCCATTTTTTATATATATTTTTTTTTCTTTTGCTTTTCTTTTGAAGCTTGAGTATTTTCATATAAACAACTTTGAGGTATATGCTTGTACACACAATGTACATCTTCACCATTTTTCAATTGACACCAATACCCCCAACATACGCTTTTAGCCTCATTCTCAATATTCAAGGAGGGAGGGGTTCAAAAGAGGGAATTATTTCACAAAAGTGTAAGGGTTTGTAATGTAGTAGCCAAATAGAAGGTTAAAGGCTCAAATGGGGTTAACTAGTAATAATATTTATGCAATGTTAGGCTCGAAAGGCTAAGAGGGTTTTACAAAGATCACAAAGAATGCTTAATATCATCCCTCCAACCAACATAATTAACATTAGCATTAAAGGACCAACCGGGCAAGTTCTAGATGACAAAAGTAAACGACAATAATTAATTTTAACAAAAACTAACACACATGGCACAACTAATCAAGACGGATCAATTTCACTTCCTTGTAAGAATAATTAGAGCAATATCATGCCAACTAAGAGGCAAAGAGTCAAAAAATGAGCCAAAAAGTTATCACAAAAATTATTCTTCCTCATGCAACTTACTTTTTCTATTTACAACCAAAATTCATAGGGTATTCTTAATTCACACTTCACATAGAAGAGACTAATTTTATTAGTACCAAACAATCCAAAAGTCTCCACATAACAAAACAAGACTAATTCCCTTAAGAAAGTTGTCATGCCATCCATCATAGGGAAATTCACCCGGTTCAATACAAAAATATTCCTCAGGAAAGAACCGTAGCATAAAGAAAACACAAGGAAATTTATTGAAAAGTATATTACTACTAAAGAGATTAAAATAAAATAAACTAACAAACTACTAAAAATAATATAAACTAAAAACTACTCAAGAAAATAAAATAACAAAAGCGACTAGTAAAATAACATAAACTATAAAATACTAAAGAATACAAATAAATCAATAAGTAAAAATAAAATATAATAACAAAAGCGACTAATCTGCAAATACATCACCAATCACAAACTACGCTTGGCAAAGGCACATGATAAATAATAGTAAAACAAGCCCAGCAAGGGCACACAATATCCATACAAAAGCATAAGCTCGGAAAGGGCACAAGTTAAGCATCAATGTACAAATAAAGTATTCTCCCTAAAGCCACCCCCAACTAAAATTACTGCAGTGTCCTCACTGCACAGTATTAGAATAAAATAAGAGTAGGGTCTCCCTGAGGTCTACATCAGACTAGCAGACTGCGGGAAAAGTCTCATGACTGCCGCGTAGAGATCTCGGCCTCATCATCACCGGTATCATCAGTATCTGCATCAGCAGCATTTGACAAGAAGGAAAACTCTTCACTATCATCTTTGTCCTCGGCCGGTATCTTCCTGTTCGGCTGACCCCATTTGAAGATGGCTTTGATGCCTCTCTACATATTTACCATGAGCATGCCCTTCTTCTTATTTCTCTCTTTCTCCTTCTGGAAGTATGCCTGAAGATCTATATGTGCCTTGGCCATATTTCCTTAGGCTGCCTCGAGTATGCTAATAGAAGCTGCTAACTTCTCATAAGACTCTGCTTGCTTTTTCTGGGCCTCCAGGTACGTCTTCATTTCTTCTTTAGTATAATAATCAGGCTTCGGTTGGAGTGTGAGAGTCCACTAGGGAGCTATGACACTAAGTCACGAATGGAGATAAGCTGGGAGTTCAACATCACAAATGGTCACTCAGGCAGTGATGCCTATTAGGAGGACTCTAGTCCGGCAACTGTGGTGATTTTCCTCTTCTTACTCTTTACTGCACTACCCTCGCCCGTTACTCTCAACAGATGAAAGGTTTTGTCGGCCGGAAACCAAATATCGGTGCTACGCACATCAACATCCGCCCACCGGCACAACTCTGTAACAATGAAGGGAACTTCAAGCCTGGACTGTCCTGTAGCAAGTACTCTTTCAGCTCCTGAATGATATAATAGCCTACATTCACATGAATGCCATCAAGAATGCATGTGATTATCAGGGCCTTGACATATGAAACATCTGTAACATTGCCACAAGGTGAGACTCTATTTCAAATGATGTAAAGCCACATCTTGGCCTCAGCTGTGAAGTCGACGAATGTTAAACCCTTTCTCTTGTTGGCCCATTTTTCTCTCTGCGGAATAAAGATTAGAAGCTAGCAAATCTACATTTGAGCAATGATCATTTCTTGTACCGGCTCAAGTGGATGGTCCGGAAGCCCTAAAACATCATTGATCTGCTCAATTCCAAACCTCACTGTTTTGCCTCTTATGGTGAGTTGTGGATCGCTGAAGTTTGTACGCTTAAGGTTTGCACCAATTGACGAACCCACTCCTCATTGGCCTCACACATAGTAGGCATGAAACAAGACAAGTCAATGGTCTGTAGACAGCCATAAAAATCTGGAAGTAGCTCGGCCAATTTATCCTCGGAGATCACCTTTTCAAGTACGACCTTCTTTGTAAGAAGGTTGTCATAGTATAGGCAGTGACAATCAACAGACATGAAGCAATCAGTGTCACTCTTCCTTAATTTCATCATTAAGTGTCGCATTTTCATTTGTGTTTGGGTCAATTTTTTAAGCTTAAAGTACTTGTTTGCTTATGTGAGAGAGATCGAGTGAGAGCAGTGGAAATGAATACCAGCAGTTCTTGTGCAACAGATGAGAGGGAGTTTTGAGTTAGGGGGAAAAATTACCTGATGAAATGAGGGTTTGGTTCATTAAACCTGCCCGGCATATGCACCTGCAGCATTATAAGCGCTTCTGTGAAGGCGCTTCTACGATAGGATGACCACTTCTGCGCAAAATGAGCATCTGCGCCCCTTACCATGCTTTTGCGATTCTGCATCTGCGTGAATTTTTCCGCATAGGCAGTTGCACCAGAGTTTTGCTGGACAGATCTAGGCAGCCACTGTTTTGGCTTGTTCCAACACCTCAAACTCCTCAATTCAACTCCAAAAAATCTGAAACTTTAGAGATTAGTCAAAAAGAATATAATAAACTATTCTAAAAAAGAAAATTTCAAAGACGACTAATATTTTTGAAAACAATGGGCTGCCTCCCACCAAGCACCGCATTTAATATCTTGGCACGACGCAAATCAACTTTACTACTTTTCTCACCACTTGGAAGATATGAACTGATCACCTGACTGGGAATCAAGCTTGTGACCACGAGCGATGGGGTGGCAGGTAGATGATCAAGCCAAACTTTAATTTCTTCGTTTTGCATTTCTTGGCTCTCTTTTGAGGAATGTCATTTTTCATTCTAGACTTTTCAAATTGCAAGATGTATGGCTCTTGTCTTTCTTCTTTGCACTATAATATGGATTCACACGAGTCAATTCCCATATCATCATAGAATTCCAAAGTTGAACAATGTTTGGAATGAGATAATAACATCCCAACTTGCAACGTTTTCCGGATTTTAAGATTCTCTTTTTCCCCCAGACTAAAGTCAATCTCAACCACATCTTCAATTTTTTCGGTTGACTCTAATTCCATTTTTTTCTTGGCATCACCAACGAGTATGCAGTCGGTTGGCGGATGTTCAATTCTTGATTCCTCAAACTAAAGTTCACTTTCTTCCTCGAAGTTGGACTCTTCTTGACCTATTTCCACACTCTCAAGTTGGTAGGCATAATGATCCTCAAGCAATATTTTCATTTGATCTTCCAAGGCGCGGATATTCTTATCATTTTGAGTTAGTAATCAAGTCCTCGAGTGCCAAGTTGTGCTTCTCCTCATTTTCAAGAATGGCCTCCAACATCAGCATTAACCTCTCATTTTGAACATTTGAGATTTCATCTTGATTTGGATCAAGTTCCAAAGAAGGACTTTCGGCTTCAACCTCTAAGGAAGGTTCGTGGCTATCATTCACTTCCAAGGTTTTTCGAACCTCTAAAGCTTCAAGCATTTCTCCATCTGTGAATTCAACCTTTCAAGCGCCAAATCATTTTGGAGACTATTTTCCAAAAGCTCCTCCAAGGCATTTTGCTCTTTGTTTCCTCCTTCAAGTAGGCATTCCATCATGAGCTTAAACTCTCCATTTGACTATGCTCAATTTCTTCCACTTTCCTATCCCGATACTTGTCATCACAAAAGGTAGAATCATCATAGTTGGGGTTCGGGGAAGGGAAGGACAAATAAGCACAATTAGCCAAATGGTCATTTTTGACCACTACACTTATCACATATACTCCACTCATGGGTTTGAGATCGTGCGCACAATCCGTCCCCGGGAGAGTTTAATCAATTCTTCCATGAGTGTGGTCCTCCATAATAAGTACAAAGGTTATCAAAGTATGAACAATTACCATCCGACCAATTTTCATTATGTGATGCCATTTTCAAATATTAAGAAAATAAACAAAGATAAGAAAATAATTACACAAATATTCACAAGTTTGGACCAAAGCACGTACACTTACTTCTCAAAAAACCTAAATGCGCCAAATTGTTCCCTGACAACGGTGCCAATTTGATGATGTCCAAATCCACTACTAAAAATTAAATGGACACGGTCGCATGCAATATAATATACCCAACTATGAGTCGGGGTCAAATCCCACAGAGAACAATATGTAGGCGATTAGGCAATGTAAGAGAATTATCGCTTGTTATGCTAAGCCAAACATTTAAAAGGGTTTTGAGAAATATTATAACTAATAACGAAAATGTAAACTAACCTAGAAAGCGAGTAAAATGATCAATGGCTACAAGCATGGATACACGTGGAATTACACTCAAGTAACAATCCAATGTATTTCACGATTTTACAAATATGAGAGAGTTTATGTTAATTAGCCTCGGATATTAATTCTATATTAGCTTCTTCCAAAGACTAACAAGACTTCCTAATTGAATTATCCCTAAAACAATTAAAAGATTAAGCACATCCGAATATGGCTACAAGTAGTTCAATCCTATCCCTACGTAGAATCTATAAAGGGAGGGTTAATGCCTCAAATTCTTGTTAATTAATCTTTTCCAACCCTAAATTACCTCCTCCAAGATTAATCCAAAGTTAATGGGCGAGTCCTAGGGTTAGCTAATCCCTTTGGAAACATTAAAGAACAAGAATAATTAAGGAAATAATAACTCACTTCATAAAAAATTAAAATCGTTCAATACATAAGCACAACAAGATATTTAATTCACACTTTAAATATGAATATTCCATAAACAAGATTCAAGTGTTGGAAAAAATACTACACACTTATATACAATACAAAGCAAGGAAATGAAGAAATGAGTAAAAATGGGTAAAGAATTCTCTACCAAAAGCTTCAAATCTTCAAGATCCAAGTGTGTGTGCAAGAACCTTAGCTCCAATACTTGTCTTCTCTAGTCAAGAGACTAAAAAATAAGCCTAAAGATCTGTTTCCAATAAGCTAGGTCGTGTATTTATGGGTTTTGAATGGAGAAAATGTGAAATGCCTAAGTTGTTCAGGTCTGAAGCCTGTTGGCCGCACCTACGGAAGAATCCTCGCAAAAGCGGTTCCACAGATGCGGATACCTACTCGCAAAATCAATATTTGGTGGAAATTAGCTATTCCGCAGAAGCGGACCATGAGGGGCAGAAGTGCATATGCAGGTGCGGACCCTTTGCGCAGATGCGGATGACCCACTGCAGATGCGATCCCAGCGGAAGATTGGCATTTCAGCATATGCAGCCTCCTACTCGCACATGCGATCTTGCAGAAGCGAACAGTGTTCCATATATGCGGAATCACTGAAGGAATTTGAACTTCTTCAACGCTTTTTTGCTCAATTCCACTCCAAATTGACTTCAACTCTCTTCATGACATCATTTACCTAAAAATCTAGCAATACACAGTATAAAATACCTCATATTATAATTAACGAATACAAAAACTAAAGAAAAAAGACTAAAGCAAATGGTAAAATCACCACTCATCACATTACTAAGGAACTTTCCCAATTTTGGAAAGTATTATCTTCCGAGATCGGACCAAATCGATTTTAATCTATGGAATTTGGACGATATTTCATCCATATACATGAGAGAAGGGACGATTCTTGCATTTACCTACTGATTCGCGACCAAGGAACCCTAACTAGGGTTTGAAAACTGATTCTCTTCCTTTGTCAATTGTTTTACTGATTGCATGTGATATTTTCTTTTCCTTGTTCATGTTTGATTGATTTCTTTTCTTGTTTGCTCACCGAATTAAGCACTATATAAACCTCTCCCCGATTTCCACTTTAAAACATACTCGAATCACTGCTCTCTTTCACTCACTTACTCTGTAACACTCGATTTTTCTCTGAAATTATTAGGTTCTTGGCCGGCTGAAATCCAAGGCCACCGTGATTGGTTCATTGATTTCCTCCGATGCAAGCACTGCTCGGAGCTCATTCGAAGCTCTTGTGACCTCTGAAGCACCGGATTTGGGGGTTATCACTGTCTTTTCTCGACTACTGTTAATTAAGCCATTGCTGAGGCTTAGCGCTTCTCTTTTGTTTGCTCATTTAATTTGCAACTGGTTAGTGCTCTTGAATCTCCCAATTCTATTCCTTTTTTCTGCTTATGTGTATATTCTGTGTACCAATGTTATTTGAACTTATATGAGAAAGCATGATTAGTTTCCCTACAATCTGAACTTTGATATTGTGCTATCATTATATGCAATATCATTCGTCCTAATGCTATTCTGCAATTCTATGTTTCTAACGTCAAATTTTCCTAAGTCTAAGACCTTTAATATAGGTTCCAACACATATAGTCTACTCTTTCTATGCGCAATTGACTTGAATAAGTTCTGACCTTCGTAGGCGTTTCCTGATTTCTATGTTAACTCTGAATCTTTATATTTTCATCTGTCATGATTTCGTGTCTTGCTCTAGATTTTTGAAATCTTCTTGTGATGTCTGATGTTTTCCCATAATCTCAAATATGCTAAGTCTCTCATGTTTGAAACTAAGTGAATACCTATGAACTATTTTCAACCATGCCCCCCAGTTTGCTTGTTTTAAACTTTCATAATAGGAACTTCTGTTTGACTACAAAGACTAGTTGTGACCATGTCTTCCTTAGACTTCCATGTTCAGTCGTTTGTGTAAAAACTGTTACTTGCTAGTTTTCTTAGAGTTAGTTCACAATCGTGCCAACCCTGACTCTCATGCTTAGTTCTTTTTGCTGTAAAAAAATTGTTGTTTGTCAGGCTCTTTGCAATTAAGCCCTGCTTATCCTAGGAAGTCCATCTTTGTGATACTATCACTTTGAATCTGTTTGCTAACTTGGAAAGTTACTGTATGTTCTCATTCTGTGTGTTTGCAAGAGTCTTTATGTGACTTTTGAATGTGTTCGTGTGCTCCTTCCCCTGTTAATTCACCCTTAGGATGATTAGTTAGAAATTCTTGCTATTAGTAATTGCAATACTGTGAATCCATGCGTATATATTCTTACCCAAACTCAAAGTCATCTGAATGACTAGTTTGCACTTGTGTTCCTGTATTCCTGTTAGTTGTTAATGGGCAAGGAAAACATTTGCTTCTATGTTTGGGCCTGGTCTGTTGGGCCATGTTTATTGTTGGATCTGAACACGGAGTCCAGGCGTGCTCCAATCATCCTTGTGCACCTGGGATTTGGGCTTGTTGGTTCACATGAAGATCAAGGCTGATGAAGGCACACATGCATCACTGGGTTACGTCATTGTATTTGTAATTAGGCCTGTAATTATTCTATTTGAGTCTGTAATAATTTATGAGAACAAACACTGGGGAAACTAGTGAAAAAGGGGGCTGGGGTACTCTTATTCTCGTATAAATAGGTAGAAAACATGCCTATAGGTTCTAAATGATTTATTTGCTACTTGTTTGCCATGCTTTATTTCTATGCACTACTTGCAAACAGACAACATGTCTATAGGCCCTTAACCTTGTATATTCACTTAGAAATCATGATGTAGGATTACCATCTCTATCAAGATGACAGACCCATTCTCTGTACTATCAATAGGATCAATTATAACAAGTCACACACTCATACTTCGGAAATACAGAAACAAAGAAATCCCACGATCAAACTACCAAAAGAAAATAGAATGGACTAGAAATCGGAGCTCTAAATGATTCATATTCTAATTAATTGTTAATATTAATGCTGCCAACAGGACTCGTAACTCGTCTAGAAAGGATGTCTATAGGATCCAATCAACCTTGTTTACTATTTGTTTGTCTTGTCTTATTTATGCCCTTTACTTGCTAATAGACCGCATGCTTATAGGATACCATGTTAAATAACTAGAATTGTTTTCCTTCAACTGTGTTCTGTGCATTCATCTGGCTAGAGACCATGACTATAGGGTACGAATAAGAATTCGCCACTATTATCTTGTCTAAAACAGTCTAAACTTGATCATTTAGAAGTCATGACTATAGGACTCAAATGATGCAGCCTGTTCATTTACCATCCATGTATGAACTCCAAACCTGATTATTTATAACCGGTCGTCCATATGTCCACCTAGTAACCATGCCTTAGGTATAATTAATTCGAAAAGCAATTGTTCATTTTAATTTTGATTAGGAATGCATTTTCTCTTGACCATTCTGCTGTTGTGTATCGCTGCTATTTGGCAAATTATGTGTATATGAACCTATGAGCGGAGATAAACATGAACCCCCCCCCCTGTGGTAATTGCATATTTACATTAAGTCATATTTGCTTCAACTATGTGACGCCTAGTTTTCTAATTTTGAGTAGCCACCTGTATAGTGGTCCAATGTCTCATGGGCCATAGGCATGGGACGGGTAGGCATGTGTAGGGCACGACTTAGAATTGAACTAGAGCGCTTTAGGTAAACAACTTAAAGATAGTAATCGAGTAGCATGAGATGATAGTCTGTGGTCGCTGGATAATATGAGAAACTCTTGTACTTAAAGGATTGCGAATTATTATTTATGTTGCACAGGGTTATCCTTTAAGCTAAAAAACCTAGCCTTCCCCCCCCCCC
>MCJB01018927.1:120971-144640 GCA_002018475.1 Nicotiana obtusifolia | reverse complement strand
GGGGGGGGGGGGAGGGGGTTCACCTAGCCCTTTGAGGTAAGTAATTTCTATACAATGTGAGTTAAATACATAGATTATGGGTGGACTTTAACATGTAAAATTGTGAAAACCATGTGTTTAGAGGAAAAACCTAGGTTTTGATAAAAATGAGATTTAACCACGAAAATGGTTATGTATTGGAGTAAAAATTATATATTTGAGTTCGTGAGGTTATGGGTAATAACTTTCTTCGAAAATTTTCGGAATCCGGACATGTGGACCGGAGGATGAATTATAGGAATCCTTTAATTGGGGTTGAGTAATCACTCTAATAGTTAGAATATGAACTTTTGAACATATACTGATTGATTTATGCAACATTTGACTAGTTTCAGAATTGTTCGGCACCGAGTTGAGGCTTTAGAGGGAATTTGAGGTTGGAAAGTGAGCTTTGAGATGAGGTAAATCTCTTGTTTAACCTTGTAAGAAGAAATTTACCCCCTAGGTGACTTGAATTAATGTTTGCTTCTAATTGTGGGGGCTACGTATTACCCCGTAGCTACTAATTATGCTTATGTCCGGGTAGTTTTAAGACCCAAATCATGAATATTTGAAATTTTGCACCCTACTTGTTAATTAAAGTGCCTAGATTATATTAGAACTTGTTTGAGGAATTGTGAAAGACCATTAATGGAATTTGTATTACATTGTGTACTAGCCTTTAATAACGTTAAGGCTAATGCTTATAAAGTATCCTCTCTTCTTGTGGAGCGGGCCGAATCCCTCGACAGTAGATAGATGCATCTATGGTTCGTGCCGCTCGACCCTCGGCAGTGTACACGTTATTCTGGATCAGGCCGTACGACCTCGGCATAAATCGTTCTTAATAATACTTGGAGCGTAGTCGTAGTTGATATTATTTTTGCGGCTTATGAGGTTACAATTTGTAATGAAAGGAATTTACTTGGAAATTTATTAAATTGTGGAGGAATTATTTGTTTCTGCTTGTAAATGAGTTATTAGTATTATCTACATAAACCATGTCTATTTAGAATTTCTATATCCATATTATTAGCCCATAGTAAGTGTCGAAGTCGGATCCTCGTTACTACTTCTTTGAGGTTAGATTTGAAACTTACTGGGTACATATTGTTTATGTACTCACGCTACTATTCTACACTAACCGTGCAGGATCTGAGGCAGGTGCATCTGGCCATCCTACTAGCGCGCATCCCAAATATCCCGAGGCCTAGTGGTGAACTGCTTCCCGAGTAGTTCTGCAGCCTCTAGAGTCTCTCTTTTGTATCTACAATTTGTCTACTTTACATTCAGACAGTAGTTAGAGTTTTGTATATTCTACTAGTTGCTCATACACTAGTGACACCAGGTCTTGGCGCACACACTAGTAGACTTTATGATTTTGGAGTACTTATATCACTGTGTTCGCCACTCAGTTTTCTTCGCTTCATTTATTAAATTTTCTAATCCTTAATTTCTTATTAAATAGAATTTAATTATTGGGAAACCTATTATAAAGAGGAATGACCTATTTACCTCACTATTGGCTTTCGTAGCGGTAGGGTCAGGCGCCATCACGGCCTATAGGAGAAATTGAGTCGTGACAATAAACCTCGTAGATGCGATCACACTAGAATCCTCAAGCTTCAGCAATTCTCCAAGTCCAAACCTCGACCTGATTCCAACCAGATTCACACCCGAAGCCCCCGAGACCCCATCCAAACGTACCAACCAGTCCCAAAACATAACACGCACTGCCCGAGGCCTCAAATCACACCAAAAAACATCAAAACTATGAATCGACGATCGAAACTTTTCTTTAAACTATGAACGCGTCTGAATCATATCAAAACATTCAGGAATGACGCCAAACTTTGCGTACATGTCATAAATCATTATACGAACCTATTTCAACACTCGGAATCCCACACAGACATCGATAACATAAAAGTCCACTTCAAACCAAACATAGAAAATTCTAAAACCTTCAAAATGCCAACTTTCCACAATAAGCGCTGAAATGCTCTCGGACCACCCGATACTCAACTCGAACATACGTCCAAGTCCGAAATCATCACACGAACCTATTAGAACCTTCAAATCCCGATTCCGAGGTCATTTACTCAAAATTTAAACCTTAGTCAATTCTCCCAACTTAAAACTTTCGAAATTAGAATTTTCCTTCCGAATCAACTTTGAACTTCCTGAAATTCGATTCCGAATCCTCGTACAAGTCATAAAACATGAAGTGAAGCTACTCAAGGCCTCAAACCACTGAGCGACGCGCTAGAGCTCAAAACGGCCGGTCGAGTCATTACATTCTCCCCCACTTAAACATACGTTCGTCCTCGAACGTGCCAATGATCGTTCTGGAGTTGTCCAAAATCACTGTTCAACACCTCGTGCACCTACCCGTACCACCACAACCCATGTGAGCACATTAGCTTGAGCCAGACTGAAGATCCTTTCTATAACCTTAGCGAACAAGCCTTAGAACTAATTCCAACATTCGAAATTCTCCACGAGACCCAATTTTATACGAACACTGCATCAGTTTGTACCAAAACATGATCATGCACCTATGTTGAAATCACACCATGCACCACATAAGTCTTTTTCCCATAATAACATCCTCCGACCACAATAGCTGCAATTTCACGAGTCTGATGCCGGCAATACACCTCATAACACATATAAGCCCTGTTCCAACTCTCGCAATACTGCCACAACAAAAAAGATATGTAGAAACTCATAACCACCTAACCAAATAAATAAATCATGGAGTCCCTTCCCCTGACAAGAACCATTACCTCATTCTGCACTGAATAATGATATTTTCTCTCTAATATTACCTACATGAATCCGATCGCACTGATTTCAAGTCCAATAACCTCGTCTCACCCAGTACAAGCTGCTCAGGCAATAAGCCACCTCAAACACTGACCATGATCTCATATGACACCACCAATGCGCCAATAAGCTATAACTGGAATATGACACATAAGGAAGAACGAACTCTGACAAAGAACCATCCAGCCCACATAACGAATAAAACAACCAAACAGATTTTATGACTCTATCTTGGAGATGGGAAACAAGGTACTTAAATAAGTATAAGTAACCGTACTTAACATCTCACTGTTGCGGCATGCAACCCGATCCAACTATGACACTGTTGCGGTATGTAACCCGATCCAAATATGGCACTGTTGCGGCGTGCAACCCGATCCACACAACATACCTGTGGCGGCATGCCACACCGATCCACACATAAAATCAATAAGGAAACATCTATCAAGCCGTAATGCTTATACGTATGAAATGCACGAATATCGACCATAAGCACGCCAAGTGCATAATACAATCCATGGGGAGACGGATAGCGCCATACGCTACAAAACCCAAGCACGACTAAGGTGTAATAAATGACCTGCATCTCGAGAGCCACCTTGCTTATATAGCACTACAAGCTACATGGGATCACAACACATGTGTAGATAATCAAGCCGTCTCACAACCCACCTGGCGCAATAGAGTATTACATGGAATAGCTGACGACGGGAATAACATCCAATGCTTGAAGACTCTTCCATAAGCAATGTTACGCCGAATGAACACATCCGACCTGATGTAGAGCATACATTCACATTGGACCCACCAACAGACCTATATCTGATTCCGATCATCCCATACCGGGCCAACAACCTTTCAAGGATCCACAATATCCCTATTCCTGACACTCACGAGCAGTTATCCAATCCGGAACAAACTCCCACAACCCATAACCAAATGAGTAGAGCGCCTTTCAAACATAAGCTCTCACATTAGCGATAGTACCGGAGTCTCCACACTTGGTTTCAATCCTTAACAACCAAGTGACTCACATGTCACACTTATATAATTTTCCCGCGAGATACACTCCCACGACCTTCCGCACTAGGTAGAAAAGTCTGCACCTCTATACCACCAACCGTACTAATTCTGTAAAGCAAATCATGAATCCGCAAATCAATACACAATGCCTCTTCCTTAGAATACCATTCTCAAGCGACATTAAGATAATGCCAGCTTACTCTAAACATCTGAATTCTTCCCTGCTCATCCGAGCTCGTGACATTCTTATCAACACCGAGCCGCAACCTTGATCCTCAACTTCCAATTCCCATCCCGCTCACTGCACTATCATGTCGCTAAACAAGAGTACAAGAATTCATCATAACCCCTGAACTATTAGTATAATAAACACTTAATCGGCTAGAAACCTTTCACTTAACTCATTTCAGAAGAACCATTGCAACACGCAACTGAATTCCCATGACCGCAGGAAATACAAACCTTAAGTCGTGGTTTAAATCGCCCTAACTCTTCCGGGATCCATTTACACATAACAAGGCCATTTGAATCAAATACCTCCCAAATCAATCAAATTATGGTAGCTTTCAAGCCCGTATGTACAACCACAAACCACCTGTATAATTTAAAACACCGAAGGAACTGATCATTGCCACAATCATGCTGATTCAAACCATTACTAACCGACCCTACTTCTTCCAATTTTCTCTTGACTTACCTTAGAAATAATAATAGCTCCATTAAAAAACATAACGAAACTAACCAACACTCATCCGAGTGACCCACATCACGAGATTACATCATCTCAATGCCCATGAACCATCTCATACCTCCTTGTGCACACAATGGCATCTCCAACTGGTACACCCATTCTGAAGGACCTTCTGCGAATTCGAAGTTGTTTCTCCCATTCCTCCAATACTCCTCGCAGACCCGATGATAACACAGAAAATTCCCCAAGTATTCTTCACACTCTGCTGCAAAAATCCCGATCTTCATCTCCACAGTGAACCCAAAATCCTTAGACACCGCGCTTACATTCTTGAACCCATCAGAATCACTGTTGAGAGTCACCCACCATGACCTGGTCCCGAATATAACCAAACTCCAGCGTTTTGTTAGCACATGAACACTCCCAAAGAAGCAATCAGATGAATTCTTTTCCTTGTACATCACATCCACAAGAAGCATAAACTCTGAGTCTTACCAAAACCTGCACATAAATCGACGAGACAAAATATAGCAGATATTCATTAAGTTCTTTGCTCGAATTACCTTTGATGTTTTCTTTTCTTAGTCATAAATAATCCACCAATGCACCGATAACCAGAAACCGCACAAGCAGACAACCACTTTCTATCACATAAATGTAGGAGCCACAAAGATTCCTCCTTCTCAATTACCATGATCTACCATCAACCCGCCAAATTTCTCGTAGTCTCTTGTTAAATTTTTCATGAACATTCTGAATTATTAGCGGCAGTCGCACATTCGACCTCCTGACAGTCGCACCATCTTCTTCAAGCGATCCAAGCTCACATCCCAGTACATGCCTCCGCTGTGTAGAAAGTAGAACTCTTTGTAGAACTTCATCAAGAATCATGCAACAGCTAACCCGCTCACAGGAGATTGCCCACTTGTGGAATTCCATTTCGACATCTTTCAACGACATTGCCCTGGTTACAACTACCATGAAATCAGCAAATCCTCCCGAGCCCATGCTCGTCCACCAGCTGTAAAAGTCTATTCATTCCTCATTAGCATCCACTAAAATTCTAACCATACGTTCCAAGCTCAAAGTCAGGTTGCACCCAAAACGATAATCAAGCATTTCACCACCCCCTTCCACTCAAGCAAACTCCTCTCTGTCATATTCAATATTCCTCAATACAGTAGCCACCGTCCCAAATGAAATTTATAGACTTAGTCATTGAGCACCATGATCCCCAAATCACTCTAAACTTCCTCAAAGTATATGGTTATCCTACCACGGAATCTGTATGCTACTCTGCCACTCCCACTTCAATTAAACCATCTCCTTTAAGGAACTTCTCGACCTCTATTTTTCATACTTGACCTGCTAGCAATTCAACCACCGCGAGACACCTCCCACCATGTCCTTCCTCATCCTTCTTTTCCCAACTACTGCCTCAAATCAAAATCCACATTTGTAGCACCTGAACTACTAAATTGCTACCAACTCTAAGCCTCCTCGACGATCATCTTTCTCGAGCCATCAACATAAGAAACACCAATATGATGCTGAAACCGCAACACACTGCCATCTCTGACAACCCCTTCTCAGGCACCATTCCATAACACCTTGCCTTGAAAGAAAATCAAAGAAGACCATAATACTGAAAAACCTTAATACATTTAAACAAGGACGAAAACACCACATCACTAATGAGAATTCCACCACACTCGAGAATATTAGGCCTCGTTACTCCTTCAACCAAAGCCTAAACATCCATAGTCCGATTGCCTTTACTCTATTGGGATTAAATGCCGAACCTCTAAACGATGAACTGAGTAGTCCTCATTTCGAGTCATTCATTGCTGCGGCACATAAATAAGCACCTTACCATTTACACCAGCACTGCGCAGTAACCACTCATGAGCATCATAATGCATTGTACATAGCCGCGAAATCGTGGCAACACGAACATTGCGCGGAAATGACAGAACATCTCTCTACGAGGCGACGACAATAGCCCAATCAAATACGCAGGGAGAAACGTTCTGCACCAATTATGCAGTACCATTGCCACTTCTCGATGCACAATTGATAACATCATATAGGAATGAGTAGGAAGGAGATGAAGGCATAAGCTTCAATGCAATCAAATCGTACGATGAGGAATCAATAAGGGAAGTGCTCCTAACACCCCTGTAGCCTCTTGAAGATAAGTACAAACGTCTCCGCACTGATCCGAAAGATTCTACTAAACTCGCTCATGACTTGTGAGACCCAAATGAACCTAAAGCTCTGATACCAAGCTGTCACGACCAAAACATCCTATCAGCTGTGATGGTGCCCAACATCGCCGTTAGGCAAGCCAACAGTGAACTATCACGTCAATTGTTTATTTTATTAATTTCAAAATCATAAAATTTTATTAAGTAAGAAAATATACACCTTTAAAATTCATGGGCACGTATATAATTAGTATTGCATAAAATAAAAGATGATAATAATATGCAAATCCATAAGCATCGCTAATATATCTCCAAAATTCGGTGCAACAAGTGCATGAGAATTTATAAGGAGTATAACAATAATAAAATATTTGTCTGGAATGAAAATAGGACAGGATAAAGTAAATAGTACGATGGAGACTCTGCGGGCTACGATATATAGCCCGGAATGCAGCTTACCATAAAGTCTCCTCAGAGCTGCGCCTACGCGCCCAGATGTCCACCAAATGAACCTGTCAAATCCTACACATTTAGTGCAGAAGTGTAGCATGAGTACATAAATCAACGCGTACCCAGTAAGTATCTAGCCTAACCTTGGAGAAGTAGTGACGAGGAGCTAATATTGGCACTTACTAGAGGTCCAATAAAGTAGTATGCTAAATCCTAAACAAATATGAAGCACAATAGTAATAGTAGGATAAAACGGTAACCAACATTATATTTCAAAATTTCTTTTAAAGATATAAATTTCTCAATCTCGTATTCTATCTCAACAGCTCGGAAAACATCAAGTGCCAATACAAATGAATAAGGAATACCATATGAAATGCAGGCATTAGTGGAAGGATAATCCGGTGAATATCAGACGGCTAGCGATATAACGCACGATTATGTCGAGGTCGTACGGTCTGATCCAAAATAATGTGTACACTGTAGAGGGTCGAGCGACACGAACCATAGATACATCTATTATACTACCGAGGTGTTCGGCCCACTCCACAAGAAAGGAAGAAACATATCGAATTACGAGTCACATGCTTACAACACAAATAGGGAATCAGGATGATTTGATATGTTCAACCCGGGCTACATGCCGCGGTGGGAGTTATATCAGAATGAGATCCTTGTGGTTAAATTCATGTGTTTTAAATTCTCCCTTTGTGAAATTTAATTTGTACTATGGTACTAATAATGAGACATGCCTGTTACGCTTATTTGATAATTTCTTTATGTGTTTCCGTGCATACTTAGCCATATTCATGATGTGATTATTGAGTTTTATCCTACGAGGTGAGCGCCCAGGTGGCGTTAAATGTGACTCGCTAATCCGGGTAAATAAATATGAGGTCTTCATGCCTCACGTGTTGCTGCCAGTGTTGGTGAAAAATTTGAAACGACGTTTTGGATAATATGAGGTTAGTTGACGATGTGATTATGGGAATACGTATGACGTGTGCGTAGGGATGAGTTCCTACGGTTGAGACGAATACCATGTGTTGATGTGAAATCAGGTCTTTGAAAATGTTTGGAGTGTAAGAAATTGGTTTTAAAGTATGTGTAAAAAAGAAATAATCTCAATTGAGATGGTGTTGTCGGACCCATTTTAAATTTGTGGTGACGTAGAATCACCTACGAGTATGTGTGTAAGAATACACTCAGTAATTTAATGTCCTCAGAATAATTCTTTGCACGTTCGAGGATGAATGTATGTTTAAGAGGGGGAGAATGTAACGACCCGGCATGTCGTTTTGAGAATTAAAGTTCCATTCAGCGACTTAAGGTCCTGAGCAACTTCGTAATATGTATTATGACTTGCGTGTGCGGTCGAGTTTCGTTTTGAAAGGTTCGGAATTAAATTGGAAGAACAATCCTTGTTTAAGAAGCTAAAAAGAATAGTGTTGACCTGGAGTTAACCTTGATGTATCAAGCTTGGACTTTGACTCTGGAAATTTGAATAGCTTTGTTATGTCATTTACGACTTGTGTGCAAAATTTGAGGTCATTTCTGGTTGATTTGTTATGCTTCTGCACAAGACCTAACTTAGGACGAGCACATCTACACACACACACACACACACACACACACACACACACACATATATATATAAGGAGTTATGTGATGGAGAACCTATCAAATGAAAGATCTTGGAGTCTAGTTTATAACGCTTCAAATCTTTTGTCATTTGGACATTTCTACAAAAAGTTATGAACAAATTAGCAAAGGTTGGCAGAGGAGCGAAATGCGGATGCGAAGACTTCGCTGCCGCATCCCAAAGAAGGGCTGGCAGTGAAGTGCTGCCATAGCATCCGGGGCAGCATCAGAAACCCAGAAATCTCGGCCTATAGATACAATTTCGGGGTTCATTTTCCCCACTTCACTTGGGTGGATTTTGGAGCTCTTCTCTACTCACTCAAGACCACCAACTCCTCTCTTCTTCAAGGTAAGCAATCCCCATTATCTTGATATGAAATTTCATCATTTCTAAACTAGTATTGATGAAATCTACACATAAAATACTTGGATATTCAAGATATTTCTTCAAGAACTCAAAGGAGGATTTTGCAAGATTTCTTCCAAAAAGGTAATCCTACACCCTTAGACTTACATGTACATATTTATTATGGGAATATCAGTATGAATTAAGTATTAGAACTCATGGTATGATGATTAGAAGTCATAAATTCTCAATTTAAATACATAACCATGGTAGAGATTGAAAGATGATTAATTGATGTAATTTTGTTGGTTGGGTGTAGATGAGCGGTCACATATGTGATGATTTGAAGTTATACATTGTTGGTAAATGGTGGTAATTGGATGAACTAATTTCATGGTTAAGAGATGTAGAGATTTATGCACTCCAGGTGTTTGATAAAATGCCTAAATGACCTAAAACCTGAAATGTTTACTAATATTGGTCCAATCAAATTATGTTGATGTAGATCGAAGTTGTAAGAGTATTTGGAGGTTTTATATCACTAAAGAGATGAATCAAGAAAGCTAGGTTTGTAGCGATTTTGCCGAAGGATTTTCAAGGAAATATTCATCTGGATTCGAGCCATTCCGAGTTGGATAATCGCGAAAAAAGGTTTACTAGTGGATTGAATTACTTGAGGTAAGTATCTTGCCAAACCTTAAGTGGGGGAATTACGAGGATTGAGTCTTATGTGGAAATTGTGTAATTGAAAACCATGTACGCGAGGCGACGAGCAAGTACTGGTTTATATGTTCAAATTATATCGGTTGAAATTCATAGACGCCCTTATGTATTAAATTGGAAAATTGTTGGAACTTAGTAAATCCTTGATTTGTCATGCCTCATTCTTGTTTGTCGAGTTTGGTGTCATTGCCACTTGGATTTTTATGTGAATTTTGTGTGTTTGTAGATTTAATATTTCTTGGAAATAATCACATTATGGATTTTTCATCTGCAAATAATTAGTTAAATAAGTTTACATTAAGGCATTTATATATTTATCTAAAATTTGGATTAAAGAAGGCGTTGTCCTATGATGAGTTACTTTTCCATCATTGTGGTTGTTTTATAAATTTATATACATTGTGTTAAGCCGTAGACTATCTGTTGTGAAATTAATTGACTTTGTTGTACCTTTGGAATGGTTGTGGCCTACGGGCAATTTGTAAATACGAGTTGATGATGATGTGCTGTTGTGATAATATTCTGTGTGAATTAGTGTGTGATTTGGGTTATTGTTATGCGGCATATAAGGGTGGCATTCCATTGTTAACATTATACAGGCATAAGGGTGGCATTTCACTGTTGTTATGTGTGTTGGGATATTGTCTGAGTGGAGTGATAATTAAACGGAGCGATAAGGGAGGCTATTATAGGAGCGATAAGGGTGGCTATCGATATTGTCAGGGCAGAGAGATAGGGGAGGCTATTATAGGAGTGATAAGGGTGGCTATAGGAGAGATAAGGGTGGCTATTGTAAGGGATGATATGTGATGATGTGGGGTTATTGTGTTGGTAATTTTTATGTGATGATCTGGGGCTATTGCGTTGGTAATTTTCATGTGATGTTGTGATTTTCCTTGTGTTTATTCTTATATCTTGTGCAACTTGTCTGGATTGTTTTGGTAAACTTGATAATAATCTGATCTATGTTGAGATTGTGTGCCTGTGGCTAGTGCCGAGCGGATTATGTTACATTTGATCGGGTTGCACGCCACAAATGGTATGATTAATGTTATATGGAATTGGGTTGCACGCCGCAACATATATGAAATATGGGCACAAGGTGTCGGGGAAAATATGATGATTTTTATTATTGGCACGTGAGTTGTCCGTGCAGTTTTGATAGTAATATGGGCACGAGGTGCCATGAAAACATGAAAGTGGGCTGAGACCCGTGTTTTATGATTATGAAATGAGTTGTCACAGAGTGACTTTTAAGGAATTTATATTTGAAAGATATTTATTTGAAAGAGGTCTATTGGAAGATATTTATTTGAAAGAGTTTTATATTCGAAAGATATTAATTTTAAAGAAGTATATTCGGAAGGTATTTATTCGAAATAATTATATGTGAAAGATTTAGATGTGAAGGACTTGATTAATAGGTTGTACATGTGTTCCTTATTCCTTTGAGCAATAATTATGGTGTTCTTGTTGCCTTGCTGTTTATATCACTGGTTGATTTTTGTTGCTATCACTGCTAGTTGTTTTTCAGTACTATTGTATATTACTATATTGCACAGGTTATTTGACTAGTGAATGTCTTGACTGTACCTCGTCACTACTCCACCGAGGTTAGCCTTGATACTTACTGGGTACCGACTGTGGTGTACTCATATTACACTTACATTTTTGTGCAGAGCCAGGTATTGGAGATATCGGACTCGGGCAGAGTTAGCGTGTTGATCGCAATGATTCAAGGTAGAGCTTCTTGGTCATCGAAGCCCCTTGGAGTCTTTCCATTTTATTGTATTGTCAACTCTTATTGGAATAGTATTGTATATTCTATCCTTGAGATCATTGCATGTATTCAGTTAGAGTTCATGACTCAGTATTACCAGTCTTGGGAGGTTGTTATATTTGTTTCCGCTTTTGGTTTCGATACTTGTATTAAATTATATGTTTAAAAAAAAATGGCTCGATATGTAATCGTAATTGGCTTACCTCGTCTTAGAGACTAAGTGTCATCACGACGCCTATGGTGAGATTTTGGGTCGTGACAAGTTGGTATCAGAGCTCTAGGTTCATAGGTTCTACGAGTCACGAAGGAGTCCAGTAGAGTCTTGCGGATCGGTACGGAGACGTCTGTACTTATCTTCGAGAGGCTACAGAACCGTTAGGAAATTTCCACTTCTTTCATTCCTGTCATGCGAAATTTGTTGATTTTGGAGTTTGATCCTTTGTATCACTATTCTCTCATAGATGGTAAGGACATGTGCTACCGGTTCAGCTGAGCAATACACCCGTGCATTCTGCTAGGGCCGCAACAGGCCGTGGCCGAGGTAGAGGCCTAGGAAGGGCATGTGCCGCAGCTAGAGCACCTCTCAGAGTAGCGGTTGAGGGGCCACCAGTAGCTCCGGTTAGGAGACAAGTACTGAAAGCACCTGTTGTTACCCTCGGACTTTAGGAGACTTTAACACAGTTCTTGAACATGTTTGGTACATTAACTCATGCAGGATTGATCTCTATTAGACTTTAGGACTGTAGTACCGGTACAACTTGTTATTTCGGTTCAGCCTGACGTCAGGCCAGAGGCATCAGAAGAAGAACAAAAGAGACTTGAGAGATTTAAGAGGTATAGTCCACCTACCTTCAGGGGCACAGCTACCAAGTATGCACATGAATTTCTAGAAAAGTGTCACCATATTCTCCGCACCATGGGTATTGTGGAAGTGAGTGGACTTGCCTTTACTACATCTGCTGTCAGGAGCAGCGTATCAATGGTGGCAAGTTTATGAAGAGGGTAGACTAGTCGATGCAGTACCACCAACTTGGGCTCAATTTGCAGAGATGTTTTTGGAAAAATTTGTTCCCCAGATTCTCCGGGATGCATGGCACACAAAGTTTGAACGATTGCGTCAGGGCACCATGACAGTGTCAGAATATGCCATCACCATTAGTGAGTTAGCCCGTCATGCACCTGGTTTGGTTCATATAGTCAGAGAGCGGGTCCACAGATTCATTGAGGGGCTCGATTATGATCTTAAATATGCATGGCTCGAGAATTACAGTCTGATACTCCATTTCAGCAAGTGGTAGAGATTGCTAGAATGTTAGAACGTGTTAGGAATGAGGAAAGGGAGTCTAAGGAGTCCAAGAGGTCTCAAAATTCTAGAGGATTAAGTGGACTCTACTCTGCATCTAGCACTCATCGTGGCGGAGACTCGGGCAGTCGCTCAGCCCAGTCCGCGATTCAGAGTACTCATAGTGCTCCAGTTAATACTTTTAGTGCACTACCGGCATGAGGTTCTTATAGTGGTTATTCCAGTTTTCCGGCGCAGACTCAATATGAGCAGCTGAGACCTTAGAGGGGTTGTTATGAGTGTGGTGATACCAGGCACATCATGAGAGATTGTCTCAGACTTGGGAGAGGCGAATTTCATCAAAACACTCAGGCTATAGGCTTTATTCCAGTTAATACTCCACGTGCACTACTAATCAGGGGCGGAGGGCTGGCGGGTAGAGGGCGCCCAAGAGGGGGAGGCCTGGCCTGTTGATATAATTGCTATGATTCGAATCCAATTATTGAGGTGAAAGCTCTTTTCATGCTCCTTATATGGTGAGTTTGTGAATTTGTACTCCCCTCACATGTTTATCCCTGTTGGGAGATTTGAGTGTTAGCCCATGTCTATCATTTTTGCTTTGTACACTATTGTGGGCTATGAGTCTAAAAGTGACTTTCTAGTACTCACTACAGTGGGTTTTGATATAAATTTAGGATAGTTTGATGAAAGAAAAACTGGGAATTATATGACCTACCGGTATTCGGGGTTCATTATGTATTGTGAAATTGTTTCACGAAATTTATTAAAAAAAAAAAAGAAGAAAGAAAAGAAATGGAAAATTTCAGTTGGCACAATGTGCAAAGTACTTGTGATTTAGAGTTGAGGATGGAATCCTCGCAGTTTAATGTGATTTGATATGTTTAATCCGGGCTACGTGCCGCGATGAAAGTTATATCAGGATTAGATCCTTGTGGTTAAATTCATGTGTTTTAAGTTCTCCCTTTGTGAAATTTAATTTGTACTATAGTACTAATACGGAGTCATGCCTGTTAGGCTCATTTGATAATTCCTTTATGTGTTTCTGTGCATATTTAGCCATATTCATGCTGTAATTATTGAGTTTTAGCCTACGAGGTGAGTGCCCGGGTGGCGTTAAATATGACTCGTTTATCCGCGTAAATAAGTATAAGGTCTTCATGCCTCGTCTGTTGCTCTCAGTGTTGGTGAAAAATTTGAAACGAGGTTTTGGATAATGTGAGGTTAATTGACGATGCTGGAATTAATTATGAACAACTATTATGACCAGAGATGTGATTATGGGAATTCGTATGACGTGTGCGTAAGGATGAGTTCCTACAGCCGGTTGAGACTAATACCGTGTGTTGATGTGAAAATCAGGTCTTTGAAAATGTTTGGAGTGTAAGAAATTGATTTTAAAGTATGTGTATAAAATAAATAATCTCAACTGAGATGGTGTTGTCGGACCCATGTTAAATTTGAGATGATGTAGAATCACCCGCGAGTATGTGTGTAAAAATACACTTAGTAATTTAATATCCTCAGAATAATTCTTGGCACGTTCGAGGACGAACGTATGTTTAAGAGGGGGAGAATGTAACAACCCGACTTATTGTTTTGAGAATTAACTTTCCGTTCAGCAACTTAAGGTCTCGAGAAACTTCGTAATATGTATTATGGCTTGTGTGTGCGGTCGAGTTTGGTTTTGAAAGGTTGAGAATTAAATTGGAAGAACAATCCTTATTTAAGAAGTTTAAAAGAATAGGGTTGACCGGGAGTTGACCTTGATGTATCGGGCTTGGATTTCGATTCCGGAAATTTGAATAGCTTCATTATGTCATTTATGACTTGTATGCACAATTTGAGGTCATTTCGGATCGATTTGTTATGCTTCTACACAAGACCTAACTTAGGACAAGCATATCTACGTATATATAAAGAGTTATGTGATGGAAACCCTATTAAATGAAAGATCTTGGAGTCTAGTTTCTAACACTTCAAATCGTTCGTCATTTGGACATTTCTACAAGAAGTTATGACTAAATCACCAAAGGCTAGCAGAGGAGTGAAATGCGGATGCGAAGCATTCGGGGCCGCATCCGAAAGAAGGGCTGGCAGTAAAGTGCTGCTATAGTATCCGGGGCAGCATCAGAAACCTATAAATCTCGGCCTATAGACACAATTTCGGGGTTCATTTTCCACACTTCACTTGGGTGGATTTTGGAGCTCTTCTCCACTCACTCAAGACCACCAAATCATCTCTTCTTAAGGGTAAGCAATCCCCATTATCTAGGTATGAAATTTCATCATTTCTACAGTAGTATTGATGAAATCTACACATAAAATACTTAGATATTCAAGAACTCAAAGGAGGGTTTGCAAGATTTCTTTCAAAAAGATAATCCTACACCTTTAGACTTAGATGTACGGATTTATTATGGGAATATGAGTATGAATTAAGTATTGGAACTCATGGTATGGTGATTGGAAGCTATAAATTCCCAATTTAAATACATAACCATGGTAGAGATTGAAAGGTGCCTAATTGATATAATTTTGTTGGTTGGGTGTAAATGAACGGTCACGCATGTGATGATTGGAAGTTATAAATTATTGGTAAATGGTGGCAGTTGGATGAACTATTTTCATGGTTAAGAGATGTAGAGATTTATGCACTCTAGGTGTTTGATAAAATGCCTAAATGACCTAAAACCAGACATTTTTACTAATATTGGTCCAATCGAATTATGTTGATGTAGATCGAAGTTGTAAGATTAGTTGGAGGTTTTAATATCACTAAAGAGCTGAATCAAGAAAGCTCGGTTTGTAGCGATTTTGCTGAGGGATTTTCAAGGAAATATTCATCGGGATTCGAGCCATTTCGAGTTGGATAATCGCAGAAAAAGGCTTACAAGTAAATTGAGTTGCTTGAGGTAAGTGTCATTGCCTACCCTTAAGTGGGGGAATTACCCCTTAAGGATTGAGTCTTATGTGGAAATTGTATAATTGAAAACCATGTACGCGAGGCGACGAGTACGTACTTGGTTTATATGTGCAAATTATATCGGTTGAAATTCGTAGACGCCCTTATGTATTAAATTGAAAATTTGTTGGAAGTTAGTAAATCCTTGATTTGTCATGCCTCATTCTTGTTTGTCGAGTTCGTATATTATATGATAATTTGGTGTCATTGCCACTTGGATTTTTATGTGAATTCTCTGTGTTTGTAGATTTAATATTTCTTGGAAATAAGCACATTATGGATTTTTCATCTGCAAATAATTAATTAAATAAGTTTACATTGAGGCGTTTATATATTTATCTAAAATTTGGATTAAAGAAGGCGTTGTCCTATGATGAGTTACTTTTCCATCCTTGTGGTTGTTTTTGAGATTTTATATACATTGTGTTAAGCCGTAGACTATCTGTTGTGAAATTAATTGACTTTGTTGTACCTTTGGAATGGTTGTGGCCTACGGGCAATTTGTAAATACGAGTTGATGATGATGTGCTGTTGTGATAATATTCTGGGTGAATTATTGTGTGATTTGGGTTACTGTTATGCGGCGTATAAGGGTGGCATTCCATTGTTGACATTATACGGGCATAAGAGTGGCATTTCACTGTTGTTATGTGTGTTGGGATATTGTCTGGGCGGAATGTTAATTAAACGGAGCGATAAGGGAGGCTATTATAGGAGCGATAAGGGTGGCTATCGATATTGTCAGGGCAGAGAGATAGGGGAGGCTATTATAGGAGTGATAAGGGTGGTTATAGGAGAGATAAGGGTGGCTATTGTCAGGGATGATATGTGATGATGTGGGGTTATTATGTTGGTAATTTTTATGTGATGATCTGGGGTTATTGCGTTTGTAATTTTCATGTGATGTTGTGATTTTCCTTGTGTTTATTCTTATATCTTGTGCAACTTGTCTGGATTGTTTCGGTAAACTTGATAATAGTCAGATCTATGTTGAAATTGTGAGCCTGTGGCTAGTGCGGAGCGGATTATGTTATATGGGATCGGGTTGCACGCCACAACAGGTATGATTAATGTTATATGGGATCGGGTTGCACGCCGCAACATATATGAAATGTGGGCACGAGGTGCCGGGGAAAATATGATGATTTTTATTATTGGCACGTGAGGTATCCGTGAGATTTTGATAGAAATATGGGCATGAGGTGCCGTAAAAACATGAAAGTGGGTTGAGACTCATGTTATGAAAATATAAAAGTGCGCTGAGACCCATGTTTTATGATTATGAAATGACGTTTCATAGAGTGACTTTTATTTGAAAAAATTTATATTTGAAAGATATTTATTTGAAAGAAGTATATTCCGAAGGTTTTTATTCGAAAGAATTATATGTTAAAGATTTATATTGGAATGACTTGATTAATTGGTTGTACTTGTGTTCCTTATTCGTTTGAGCAATAATTATGGTGTTCTTGTTGCCTTGCTGTTTATATCACTGTTTGATTTTTGTTGCTATCACTGCTAGTTGTTTTTCAGTACTATTGTATACTGCTATATTGCACATGTTATTTGACTAGTGAGTGTCTTGGCTGTACCTCGTTACTACTCCACCGAGGTTAGTCTTGATACGTGCTGGGTACCGATTATGCTGTACTCATACTACACTTCTGCATATTTTTTTGTAGAGCCAGGTACTGGAGATATCGGACTCGGACAGAGTTACTGTGTTGATTGCAGGGATTTAAGGTAGAGCTTCTTGGTCATGCGAAATTTGTTTAGGAAAGCATATCTACGTATATATAAGGAGTAATGTGATGGACAACCTATCATATGAAAGATCTTTGAGTCTAGTTTCTAACGCTTCAAACCGTTCGTCATTTGGACATTTGTGCAAGAAGTTATGACCAAATTACCAAAGGATGGCATAGGAGTGAACTGCAGATGCGTAGCATCCGGGGCCGCATCCGAAAGAAGGGCTGGCAGTGAAGTGCTGCCATAGCATCCGTGGCAGAATCGGATACCCAGAAATCTCGGCCTATAGATACAATTTCGGATTTGGAGCTCTTCTCCACTCACTCAAGACCACCAACTCCTCTCTTCTTCAAGGTAAGCAATCCCCATTATCTTGGTATGAAATTCCATCATTTCTGCACTAGTATTGATGAAATCTGCACATAAAATACTTAGATCTTCAAGAAATTTCTTCAAGAACTCAAAGGAGGGTTTTGCAAGATTTCTTCCAAAAAGGTAAACACTACACCCTTAGACTTACATGTACGGATTTATTATGGGAATATGAGTATGAATTAAGTATTAGAACTCATGGTATGGTGATTGGAAGCCATAAATTCCCAATTTAAATACATAACCATGGTATAGATTGAAAGGTGATTGATTGATGTAATTTTGTTGGTTGGGGGTGGATGAATGGTCACGCATGTGATGATTGGAAGTTATAAATTGTTGGTAAATGGTGGTAGTTGGATGAACTAATTCCATGGTTAAGAGATGTGGAGATTCATGCACTCTAGGTGTTTGATAAAATGCCTAAATGACCTAAAACTAAAAAATTTCACTAATATTGGTCCAATCGAATTATGTTGATGCAGATCGACGTTGTAAGAGTAGTTGGAGGTTTTACTATCACTAAAGAGCTGAATTAAGAAGGCTCGGTTAGTAGCGATTTTGCTAACGGATTTTCAAGGAAATATTCATCTGGATTCGAGCCATTCAGAGTTGGATAATCGCGGAAAAAGGCTTACCAGTGGATTGAGTTGCTTGAGGTAAGTATCTTGCCTAACCTTGAGTAGGGGAATTATCCCTTAGGCATTGAGTCTTATGTGAAAATTGTGTAACTGAAAACCATTTACGCGAGGTGACTAGTATGTACTTGGTTTATATGTGCAAATTATATCGGTTGAAATTCGTAGACGCCCTTATGTATTAAATTAGAAAATGTTGGAACTTAGTAAATCCTTGATTTTTCATGCCTCATTCTTGTTTGTCGAGTTTGTATTTTATATGATAATTTGGCGTGACTGCCACTTGGATTTTTATGTGAATTCCGTGTGTTTGTTGATTTAATATTTCTTGGAAATAACCACATTATGAATTTTTTATCTGCAAATAATTAATTAAATAAGTTTAAATTGAGGCGTTTATATATTTATCTAAAATTTGGATTAAAAAAGGCTTTGTCCTATGATGAGTTATTTTCCCATCCTTGTGGTTGTTTTTTGAATTTTATATACATTGTGTTGAGCCGTGGACTATCTGTTGTGAAATTAATTAACTTTGTTGTAACTTTGGAATGGTTGTGGCCTACGGGCAATTTGTAAATACGAGTTGATGATGATTTGCTGTTGTGATAATATTCTGTGTGAATTGTTGTGTGATTTGGGTTACTGTTATGCGGCGTATAAGGGTGACATTCCATTGTTGACATTATGCGGGCATAAGGGTGGCATTTCACTATTGTTATGTGTGTTGGGATATCGTCTGGGCGGAGTGATAAGGGAGGCTATTAAACAGAGCGATAAGAGAGGCTATTATAGGAGCGATAAGGGTGGCTATTGATATTGTCAGGGCAAAGGGATAAGGGAGGCTATTATAGCAATGATAAGGATGGCTATAGGTGAGATAAGGGTGGCTATTGTCACGGATGATATGATGTGGGGTTATTGTATTGATCATTTTTATGTGATGATGTGGGCTTATTGCGTTGGTAATTTTCATGTGATGTTGTGATGTTCCTTGTGTTTATTTTTATACTTGTGCAACTTGTCTTGTTGTTTCGGTAAACTTGATAATAGTAACGAGGTTTCGGGAAAAATATGATGATTTTTATAGTTGGCACGTGAATTGTCCTTGTGATTTTGATAGAAATTTGGGCACGAGGTGCCGTGGAAACATGAAAGTGGGCTGAGACCCGTGTTATGAAAGTATGAAAGTGGACTGAGACCCATATTATATGATTATGAAATGAGGCGTCACAGAGTGACTTTTATTTGAAAGAATTTATATTCGAAAGATATTTATTTGAAAGAAGTATATTCAAAAGATATTTATTTGAAAGAAGTTTATATTCGAAAGATATTTATTCGGAAGGTATTTATTCGAAAGAATTGTATGTGAAAGACTTATATTTGAAGGACTTGATTAATTGGTTGTACTTGTGTAACCATAATACAAGCTTTTACGTGCTTTCGTTCATGTAATTTACACATAGAAATGAAAAAATGTTAGCCCTTATTCGTTTGAGCAATAATTATGGTGTTCTTGTTACCTTGCTGTTTATATCATCAGTTGATTTTTGTTGCTATCGCTGCTAGTTGTTTTTCAGTATTATTGTATACTGCTATATTGCACAGGTTATTTGACTAGTGAGTATCTTGACTGTACCTTGTCACTACTCCACCGAGGTTAGTCTTGATACTTACTGGGTACCGACTGTGGTGTACTCATACTACACTTCTGCACATTTTTGTGGAGAGCCAGGTATTGGAGATATCAAACTCAGGCATAGTGTGTTGATCGCAAGGATTCAACGTAGAGCTGCTTGGTCGTCGCAGTCCCTTGGAGTCTTTCCATTTTATTGTACTGTCAACTCTTATTCGAACAATATTGTATATTCTATTCTTGAGATCTTGGGAGGTTGTTATATTTGTTTTCGCTTTTGGTTTCGACACTTGTATTAAATTATATATTTCAAGAAAGAAAAACAAAATGGCTCGAAATATAATTGTAATTGGCTTACTTAGTCTTAGAGACTAAGTGCCAGCACGACGCCTATGGTGGAATTTTGGGTCATCAAAATATATACACACACACACACGTACATACACATACAGAGTCTTGAATGTTTTATTCTCGATCACGTTATTAGTACTTTGCTCGAATACTTCATCAGTGGATCAATTGGAAATTTAATTTTATTCTATTAAAACTTACTATAACATATTTAAAAATAAAGTGTATACTTCTATAACATGTAGTGCTATAGTAATACTTACGTTATAGCAACAACAATATATGCATACTTATATTAATGCTATATTAATACTTAAGTAGTAGCAACAACAACATATTATAGAATTAATATAGCATTAATATAGAACTATACACTTTGTTTTCAAATGCGTTATAGTTAGTTTTAATCGAATATAATTGAATTTCCAATTGATCCAATGATAAAGTATCCGAGCAAAGTACTAATAAGGTGATCGAGAATAAAACATTCAAGAATATGTAGATTGTACACATCTTGGAGCATCTAGTCACTCATTATACCGGAGCATCTACTCACTTAAACTTAATATTAATAATGCAGGTACATGATAAATAAAATATTTAAAATATTCACTTAAATTTCAAGATTTGTTTTCTTATTTATTCACTGATCAAGCATTTGAGCGATGTAATGAACAGTTGAGAATAAATTAAAGCATCAATGCTTGTCATATATATATAAGTGTAAATTGTCATAAATGAATAAAATCATACACACTATTATAATCTATTACACGTATACTGATATGAAATGCAATTTATATGAAAGCACACAAATGATAAATATTATATATATAATTGATTGAGTGTAATTGATATAGTCGTTGTATCCAATATGCTATGACTCACTTAGTGTCTTAGTAAATAGATTATAAAGTGTATCATTGATGTAATGCTATGGTAAAACTTAAGATGTAGTGCTATACATAAATCTAATTATATATTATTTTATTACTATCTTTAAACACAAAATCGATCGGTACCTGGTGCAAGTTAATTAAAGAATTTTGATTAAGGTACAAATTAAGAAACAAAGCATATATTTAGTGTGCAAAATGCTAAGAACAAAAAGTTTTGATAAGTATTTAATAAAAGAATATTATTAAATTTTTTAAAAGTTTCCGACTGATTTCGGTTGGTATTTGTGAGGTCAAATGGTCAAATATTTTTTTAACTATACCGACCGAAATTTCCAACCGAAATCGGTCGGAAATCTGTTAATTAGACGACCCTAGACACGTTTCTTCCCCATTTTCAGCTTTTCCCTCTCTCTTCTATCTCTCTTCTATCTCCCTTCCTCAAATTTCGGCCTAATCCCACCTAAAATCAAAGCCCCACCTCTTCTCTCTCACGTCCACGCCCCCAGCCACTGCCACCGCTGTTCCGTGCTGCCACCACCGCCACTGCTATATTGTTCGGGCGCTGCCACCACCACCACTGCCATTCCCCTCCTCGGCGCCACCACCACTGCCATTCTTATTCAAGGTTAGTATTCTACCTTATTAGCTTTTTAATTTTTAATTTTCATAATATAATTTATGCAATATTTTAGGGTTTTTGTCTATTTAGGATTTATGCGACAAAATGGGATTTTTGAATTACATTAGATTTAGATTTGAACTACCTAAAATTATAATTTTTTAGGGTTTTTGGTTTGAGCTACATTAGATTTAGAATTAAGGTATACAACTCAAATTAAGGTATTTAAATTATGTAATGTATAAATTCTGAACTTAAAGTATAAATTCTGAACTTAAGGTATAAATTAAGAACTACCTTAAATTATGAACTTATGTGTCACGACCCGGAATTCCCACCCTCGGGAGTCGTGATGGCGCCTACTAGTGAAAGCTAGGCAAGCCAATCGACCGAATCATTAACTACTATTCCACTCAAAATCAAAGCAACTTAGGAACAACAGATAATAGCATTATAAATAAATGAGCAGAACATATAAAAGAAAATTCAGGCCTTTAAACATCGCCAATACAATCTCCTTTACAAACTACCCAAGATCTGGTGTCACAGTTTCACAGACTGTCTAAGATTTACTACAAGTAAGGGTCTGAAAGAAATAACAAAATGCTGTTTCCGGGACTACAAAAAAGAAAGAAACAGACAAAATAGAAAGCAGGAGACTCTAAGGTCCACGGACGCCTGCAGGACTACCTTAGGTCGCCTGATAATCAGAAGCCGAAAGCTCCTTACAGTCCAAAGCCTGTGGTACTGGGATTTGCCCAAAAGAGTGCAGAGTGTAGTATCAGCACAACCGAACCCATGTGCTGGTAAGTGCCTGGCCTAACCCCGGCGAGGTAGTGATGAGGCTAGAACCAGACTCCAGATAAACCTGTGCAGCTATATACCAATATATATACACACACACACACACACACACACACACACATCTACAGTAGAAATATAGAAATAAATGAACCAATTAAGTGGGAAAAAGGGGAATATACTTCGGGATAACAGTTAAAACAACATATCATCGATGGATAGTAAAGAAACTACAAATTAAATTCAAACACAAATCAAGAGAAAATTTCAGACAACTTTCACTTTCTGTCATATCCTGTTGCAGGCGTGCAACTCGACCCCATTTCCTTATAATCTGTGGTAGGCGTACCACCCGCTCCCATTTCACAATATCTTGTGGCAGGCGTGCCACCCGACCCCATTTCATTATAATTTGTGGTAGGCGTACCACCCGACCCCATTTCATTATGTCCTTGTTGCAGGCGTGCAACTCGATCCCATTTCCTTAAAATCCTGTTGGGCGTGCAACTCGACCCCATTTCCTTATAATCAGTGGTAGGCGTACCACCCGCTCCCATTTCACAATATCTTGTGGCAGGCGTGCCACCCGACCCCATTTCATTATAATCTGTGGTAGGCGTACCACCCGACC
>MCJB01018927.1:78467-113158 GCA_002018475.1 Nicotiana obtusifolia | reverse complement strand
AAGTATGTTTAAGATGACACAAACTCTTCCTTTAAGAATTTGTCCATGAAAATATCCTTTGAATATGGTTTTGAGGTTGATTTATGGTGTTTCTATGGTATTTGAAGGTGTTCTTCTTCGTGGGTAACGAAAATGGATCTTATTGAACAAGATGGGCATTGGGTTCTACTTAAAAAGTGTCAAAAATCGGGTTAAAACACCCTCTTCAGGTCAAAAATGCGATCCTGTTTGCCAAAAATACGGACTGCATTTCACCTTTGCGGTTCGCATTTTGGTCGCATTTCTCGCCCCCAGTTTCTGCCTCAAAATGCGACATTCTGGGCCAAAAATGCGGTTCGCATGTCGATTCTGCGATCGCACAATCGACATGTGTGCAGAATTTTTCCCCGACACGAAAATAGGCATAACTTTCTCATACGATGTCCGAATTGGACGATTCTTTTTTCTATGGCTCCGAAATTTCGATACGGATCTAATGCTTTAATAAAAACTGAATTTGGAGTACATTTGCATAATATGATACCACTTTTCCTTGAAGGTACGACATCGATACCTTCTTGAAACGCTAAAGTTAAACTCCATCAACCATCCAAAATCCATTCGAGGCCCTCGGGACTTCAACCAAACACGCCAACATTTCCCATAACATTATTCAAACTTGTTAAACCTTCGGAACGTTCAAATCAACATCATAACATCAAATTCGCATCGGATTCAAGCCTAAGGATCTCAAAATCTTCTAAATCGCTCTTTTGATCTAAACCCGACCAAACCACGTCCGAATGACCTGAATTTTGCACACAAGTCATAAATCACATATCAAAGCTACAGCAACTTTCAGAATTCCATTCCGACCCTCGGATCAAAATCTCGCCTATCAACCGGAAATAGCCAAAATTCTAACTTCACCAATTCAAGCCTAATTCTACACGGAACCTCCAAAACTAATTCCGATCACTCTCCTAAGTCATAAATCCTCTCCCAGAACTAACCAAATCATCGGAATTCACATCCGAGCCTTCTAACTCATAAGTCAACATACAGTTGACTTTTACAACTTAAGCCTCCTTGAAAGAGACTAAGTGTCTCATTTCTTACCGATTTCACTCCGAATGCAACTTACTCAATTAAATTACCTAAAACACAGATAATGAAGTATAATGAGACAGAAAATGGGAAAGACGGAGTGGTAACCCACGAGACGACTGACCGGGTCGTCACATTATGGTTCTTAATAGAACTCAAATTAATGCATTTAAAGTATTTTATGTATAAATTAATTTAAGGTATAAATTATGAACTTAAGGTATAAATATGAACTACCTTAAATTATGAACTTATGGTTCTTAACAGAACTCAAATTAGTGCATTTAAATTATTTAATGTATAAATTAATTTAAGGTATAAATTAATTTATAACGATAATATCAATTAATCTAATTGAGTTAGTCTAATTGAATGGCTTAACTAATTTATTATTCTAGCGAGTCTGATTATGATTAATGATAGGGTTAGAAAAATATATTAATATAACATTCAATTTATTTGTTCTTTGTGTAGGTGGAATATCGTCGTTGGATGTATAATAGGAATTATCCTAATCGTCGGTTTTTGTGGAGGAATTTATAGAAGAGGTTAATGAATTTATTAGGTATGCGATGTCACTTGAACCATTACATTTTGGAGGGATGATTAGGTGTCCTTATGTGAAATGCAAGTGTTTGTATTTTTGGGATCGGAGGATGTTAAGACTCATCTTTATAAAAAAGGGTTTATGGATAATTATTTTGTGTGGACTAATCATGGAGAGGTTGATGGTAGTGATGGTGTATTTCATAACATAGTTGTTGGTGAAAGTAGTAGGTCGGTGGGGAATAACGGTCAACATCCTAGATACAATAAAATGGTTGCGGATGCTTTTGGGATGCACTTCGAGTTTGAACCCTATAAAAGTATTGAACAAGCTCCGAACGAAGAGGCAAAATATTTTTATGAACGATATTAGAGGCCGCTAGTCATCCACTATGTGAAGGGAGTGTGCACTCTCAATTGTTTGTTGCGATTAGACTATTAAGTATCAAATTAGATGGGTAAAATTTATTTATTACTTATTTGTTTTTGCTGAATTATAGCTAATCTTATTTATTTAATGTAATTCTATGTTGCAGGTTCATACCTAGTCATTAGACTACAAAGATAATCACTGAAGCTCTTGGTCAGTTGTATGATGCCACCCTATGCGACTTGGAGTGATTTTCCACCAGAGCTCGTGGAGCAAATTTTCAACCAATTTAAGGTTTTAATACAATTCTTATCTATTTAAGTATTATATTAACAATATTTTCATCAAATGTCATACACTTCATTTGCAGACTAAGTGTGTCCGGGAGGACCGGCATAACAGTGCCATTCTTGCAAATTTTGAGTTCAACTACCGTAAGAGACTATTTGATTCCTTCTGTTCTGTTCCGAAGAAGAAAAATAAGCCTTAATGGGTTCTACCACATTTATGGGAGGATCTGCTAAGGCAATGGGCCACTGAGAAATTTGAGAAGAAGAGTGAACAGGAGAAGAATGCCCAAGCATCTGAGAAAGGTGGATCCTTGCACTGTGTGAGTGCAAGGAGCATGGGGACTGCAAGGAGACTACTGGTAATTCCTTGAAATATTTAAATCTATTTTCATCGAACTATATTTATATATTTTAATTTAGTTAACGTGTTTTATTATATTTATAGGAAACAAATATGGGAGGAAGATGACTCGTGATGAGTTTGTAAGGATCCGACCGGTTATTTTACTTTCTGGATCCCCTTTCCCCTAATTGACACTCCCCATATGTGATTTTACTATTTTATGACTTGCGGGGATGGTTGGTTTAGGTTTGGAAGGGTTCGGATTGAAATCAGAACACTTAGTTTCTTAATAGTGGCCTAAGGTGGTAAATTTTGACTTGAGTCAACATTTTGAGTAAACGACCTTGAAACTGGGATTTGAAGGTTCCAATAGGTTTGTATGATGATTTTGGACTTGGGAGCATGTTCAGATGTTAATTCGGAGGTCCATAGGTCGTTTCGGCTTGAATTGGCGAAAGTTAGAAAGTTGAAGGTTTGGAAAGTTGAGAAGTTTGACCGGGATATCGGGGTCGGATTTTGATTCTGAAAATTGAAATAGGTCCGTTATGCCATTTATAACTTGTACGCAAAATTTGGCGTCATTTCCAAGTTGATTTAATAGGAATTGGGAGCGCGGATGTGTTTATAGAAGTTCCAGAGTTTTATGATTGAATTTATGCATTTTGGCATCCGATTCGTGATTCTAGAGGTTATTTTTGTGTTTTATTCGCGCAAGCAAGTTTGTGTTATGTTTTTAGACTAGTTTGTGTGATTGGACAGGGTCTCGGGGGCGTTTCAGATGTGTTTGGGTTCTGTTGCGCTCTTATTTGATGTTTTGACGTTGTTTTCTTGGGTATAAAGGGTAATATATTGAGAAAACAATCTTTGATTTGTGATTTTATTGAACCATTAGATTTGTATCGTAAATAAGAAGTCATAGCAACAAGAATTATCGAATTCTGATATCGTATGGGAGAGTTATACACATTTCCGTGTCGGAAAAGATTGTTGGTGTTGCTGGTGCTCAGGTATCGCAATTGCGAATCCTGTATCGCTAAAAGGGCTGGGAGACGGGATTTGGAGACATTCTCTCATTGTTTGGATCCCTAGGCTCGGTGGGGGCGATTTTGAAGAGGGATTTTCATCTACAATCATTGGGTAAGTGATTTTGTTCAATTTTCAACTATTTTATATGATTATACATGGGATTTGAGAAATGAGAATTTGAGTGTTGAGAGTCGATTTGAACTTAGACTTTTAAACAAAATGCATGTATGGACTCGTGATATTATGGGTAACATTTATTTACAAAAAATTTCCAGAACCCAGGCACAGGGGCCAGGGGGCGAATTTTTAGAATCTTCCCATTTGAGTTGGATAATTACTCTAATAACTAAATTATGAACTTTTGAGTATATATTAATTAAATTATGCAATATTTGACTAGCTTCGGATTGTTCCACATCGATTTGAGGCTTTTAGAGCGGATTAGTGGACCAGAAGTGAGCTTGATAACGAGGTAAGTCTCTTGCCTAACCTTGTAAGAGGGAACTCATCCCCTTAGGTGTATCTTGTTGTGTATTACTTGTGTGGGAGCAATGTACACACTAGGTGACGAGAATCTGTACATAGCTATATTCCATGAGATGTCCCGGTAGACTTAGATCCATATCATGCCTTTAATTGTACTATTGTGTTTATTATGCATATTAATTGTCTTGAATAGAGCTGAGACTAGGGATTTTAAAGTTGCAATTATCGACTTAGCCTTCTTATTTTGGAAAATGGAAGAATACTTAATAACTATGAAAAATCCATGTCCTCTCGCGTCGCAAGTACTTGCGCGCACGAGGTAAACTTCTCTACTCTAATGGGATCGGGTTGTTCACCTCGGCAGTATAGTAACACCACTCTTATGGGATCGGGCCGTACGCCTCGGCAGTATAGTAATACCACTCTTATGGGATCGGGCCGTTCGCCTCGGCAGTATGGTAACACCACTCTTATGGGATCGGGCCATTTGCTTCGGCAGTATGATTGGTAATACTACTCTTATGGGATCGGGTCGTTCGCCTCGGTAATACTGTGTACCACTATTCTTATGGGATCGGGCCGTTTGCCTTGGCAACTTCATGCTAAATAATCGAAACGGGTTCCAGTTTGGATATAATTGAGTTAAGGTCTTCATGGCCAGTTATGAGATATTGGTGATGTGTTATGGATTCCTGTTGTATTTATTGTAGTTATTTTTATTTTTCCAATCGATACTTGATCTATGTCCACCATGTCTATTTTATGCACTTTCATTATTATTATTGACATCTAGTAAGTGTCAAGTCGACCCCTCGTCACTACTTCTTCGAGGTTAGACTAGATACTTACTGGGTACGCGTTGTTCTTCGTACTCACGCTACACTTTTGCACTGATGTGCAGGTAGTGAGACAGGTTCCACCAATGGTCACGTGGGCGCATAGCCAGTCATTTTGGTGACTAAGGGGTGAGTTGCTTGCGTTGTTATGATACGCAGCACCGGAGTCTCCTTCCATCTTATTTACTATTCCTGTCTATTACTTTCGGACAGTAGTTTTAGTAGTTTTGTATATTCCTTAGATTGTTCATGTACTTGTGACGCCAGGTTTTGGGGATTTGTAGCACTTATGTACTGCTATACTTGTCATTTTGATCACCACAAACTATGTACTTATTACGTCGATATTTTGTTTAAAAAGACTTGTCACAGTTGCATGAAATCGGTGTAGTTAAAAATATTTTAAGAAGGGATAAATAAATAGTATCTTCGCTTATGAGCTTGCCTAACGGCGGCGTTAGGCGCAGTCTCGACCTAGTACGGAATTGGGTCGTGACAGAGTTCTTCATGGAGATTCACATCCGGAAGAAGATGGCATCGATAGATCAAACTAGATGGGTCGAGGACCGGGCGGAGACTATCAATGTAAGTTTCAAAACTACTATAACTTAAAATTAATATTTATAATATTATATAGTTACTAATTATCTATCTTCTAAATAAAAGGTCGCTACAAGACTACTATGGAGAATTACAATCAGAACTTGCCATCGAATGAGCAAGGGGAGCGACCTTCCATTTCAAACGAAGAAGCGCAGAAGATATGGTTGGATGTTGTTGGTGGTCCTAAAACGAGGATAGCATACGGCCTTCCAGAGAGATCATTTCGGCACTACAGAGCTAGATTGCAAGGTATAGGGACTTCCGTCCATGGCGAGGCACTTGATAGGTCGACTCTCTCGGCTATGGAGAAGAAGATTTCAAAGCTATCAGCAGAGCTTGAATAGGTAAAGGTGTCACGACCCAAAACTCAACCTGTCATGATGGCGCCTATCATGGTACTAGGCAAGCCGACAACTCAGACATCACCAATACAGAAGTTTTTCCAAAATCAGGGTGTCACTGAGTACATGAGCATCTATATAATACTAAGTCTGATACACTGTCTAGGAATACCAGAAACCGAATAAGTAAACTAAGGGATAAGGGGAGGAGAGTCAGGGTCTGCGGACGCCAGGGCAGCTACCTCGATAATCTTCAAATGTCTGAACTCTGTAAATCAGCAACCGCAATGACCAGAAATACCTGGATCTGCACATGAAGTGCAGGGTATAGCGTGAGTACAACCGACTCAATAAGTAACAAATCTAACTTTTGGACTGAAAGTAATGACGGGCTCGAACATTACAGCCCACATATAGAATTAACAACACGAAAATTATGAAAAATATGATAGTAATATCACAGAAATTCATAATCTGCAGGTAACGGTACAAGAATTTAGGCATGCTTCTAGGTTCAACAATTAAACTCAGAATAGATAAAATATGCCAAGTCTGAATGATATGAGGAATATGATATCTCTATATTTACATGCCAATATGCATATCGTATGTGATGCAACACACCAAAAGCCTCGCGTACTCACACTCTTGGTATTCAACCTGACTGTCTCAATTCTCACTTATCACACTCAATCACTCAGTACTGTACGGGGCAGATCCAGCCCAAATGCAAATAAGTCCAGGGAAGATCCAGCCCAAATGCAAATAAATCCAGGCAAGATCCAGCCTCATGTAAATGAATCAATAGCAATTGTGCTCACTGTGGGTGTGCAGACTCCGGAGGGGCAGATCCAGCCCAAGCGCTATAATAAGCCAAATCCTGGCATGAATCAATAAAGTCTGCTGCGGCATGCAGCCCGATCCCATAAATGTCACTCATAAATAGGCTCTCAGCCTAACTCAGTCATTAATCTCTCCAGTCTCTCGGGCTCACAACACTCATGCTAAGCATCCCAAATCAATAACACAAGATGTGACAATATACGGTAACAGAGACTGAGATATGATATGCAATGATGAATTCAATTGAGTACATAACATAAATTAAGCAAATAACTCAACAGCAAAGATCGACCACTGTGAGTCTCAATAGTATCAGCATATAGCCTAAACATGTTTTCTAGCACGAATCACAGCTCAAGTGCTCTAACACGTAGAGTACAGTAATAAAGATCAGATAAGATAGCTACATAGTTCCATGGAAAAGTCTAAATCACAATTACTACGGTGCACGCCCACACGCCCGTCACCAAGCATGCGCATCACCTCAACACCAATCATATAACACGTAAATCGGGGTTTCATACCGTCAGAACCAAGTTTAGAAGTGTTACTTACCTCAAGCTGTGCAAAACTCTACTCCGATAAGCCCTTGCCTCGCGAATCGGCCTCTAAATTCCTCGAATCAAGCCACAAATAATTCTATAAAATCAACACGAGCTAAAGGAATCAATTTCATATAAAAATTAAGTTCTTAATCAAAAGTCAAAAAGTCAACTCAAAAGTCAACACCCGGGCTCACGTCTCAGAATCCGATGAAAGTTACAAAATCCGAACACCCATTCAACCACGAGTCCAACCATACAAAATTACTCAAATACGATACCAAAATCTCGCTCAAATCTCCAAAATTCATCCTAAGAAGTTTCTTCCATTTTTCCCAATTTTTCAACCAAAATCACTAATTAAATGATGAAATCAAAGATATAATCATGGAATTTAACCAAAACTAAGTGAGAATCACTTATCCCAATCACTTCCTTGAAAAGCTCTCCAAGAATCGCCTCCAACCAAGTTCTCAATATCAAACAATGCAAAATGACTCAAACCCTCATTTTTGAAGTATTTAAGTTCTGCCTAGATGTCCTTTCTTCGCGATCGCGGGAAAATCTTCGCGATCTTGAAGCACAAACTTCGTTACCCCCAGAACTTACTCTATGCGATCGCGTACAAACTCATGCTAACGCGGATCATAGGCTTCCCAGGCATACGCGATCGCAGATAGACCCACGTGTTCGCATAGAACAACGCGTGTGACCAGCTCTTGCCTCCTTTCCTCTTCGTGAACGCGGCTTAGACCACGCGTTCGTGATGCATTGATTCCCCAGCTTACCGATCGGATACTAGAACTCGTGATCGCCTAGAACAAAAACTCATATGCCCAAATTGGCCTACGCAATCGCGGACCTTCCCGCACGATCGCGTATAAGGAAACCAGAGTTGAACACCAGCAATCTTCAGCAGTCTTCCAAGTCCAAAATTTGATCCGTTAACCATCCGAAAGCCACCCGAGGCTCTTGGAACCTCAACCAAATATACCAACAAGCCCTAAATCATGATACGAACTTAGTCAAGGCCTCAAATCACATCAAACAACATCAAAAACACGAATTGCACCTCAATTCAAGCCTAACAGAAACTAAGAAATTTCAACTTCCACAATCGATGCCGAAACCTATCTAGTAAAGTTGGATTGACCTAAAATTTTGCACACAAGTCATAAATAACACAACGAACCTACTCCAACTCCCGGAACCCCAATCCGAGCCCAGTAACAATAAAGTCAACTCTCGGTTAAACTTCTAAATTTCTAAAGCATCTAATTTTCCAACTTTCATCATTTTAAGCCTAATTCAACTACGGACCTCCAAATAACTATCGCGACACACTCCTAAGTCCGAAATCACCCAATGAAGCTATCAAAACCATCAAAACTCCATTTCGGAGTCCTTTATACATAAGTCCACATCCGGTCAACCTTTACAACTTAAGCTTCCAACCTTGAGACTAAGTGTTTCAACTCCTTCCGAAACATCCCTAGATCCGAACCAGCTATCCCGGTAAGTTACATAGCAAAAATTAAGCATGAAATAAGCAGTAAATGGAGGAATGAGGCTACAACACTCAAAATGACCAGCCGGGTCATTACATTCTCCCCCTCTTAAACAAACGTTCGTCCTCGAACGGGTCTAGAAACATATTGGGAGTCTCAAATAGGCATGAATATCTGCTCCGCATCTCCTGCTCGGTCTCCCAAGTAGCCTTCTCAACTGGATGACCTCTCCACTGCACCTTCACTAAAGTTATGTCTTTTGATCTCAACTGTCAAATCTACCGATCCAAACTGGCCACCGGCTCCACATCATAAGTCAAATCACCATCCAACTGAACCGTGCTGAAATCCAAAACATGATAGGGATTGCCGACATACTTCCGGACATAGAAACATTAAATACCAGATGAACACTCGACAAACTAAGTGGCAAGGCAAACAACCTCTCCAATCCTCTAAAGCACCTTAAACGGCCCAATATACCGAAGGCTCAACTTTTCCTTCTACCCGAACCTCATAACACCCTTCATGGATGAAACCTTGAGCAGTACCTTCTCCCCAACCATGTAAGCAATATCACGAACTTTCCGATCGACATAACTCTTCTGCCTAGACTGCTCTGGGCGAAGCCGGTCCTGAATAAATTTAACCTTGTCCAAAGCACCCTAAACCAAGTCAGTACCCAATAGCCTAGCCTCTCCCGGCTCAAACCATCCCATTGGAGACCAACATATCTCCCATACAAAGCCTCATACGGAGCCATCTGAATGCTCGATTGGTAGCTGTTGTTATAGGCAAACTCTGCAAGCGGCAGAAACTGATTCCATGAACCCCCGAAATCTATGACAAGCGTGTGGCATATCCTCTATTATCTGAATAGTGCGCTCGGACAGTTCGTCCGTCTGAGGGTGGAATGTTGTACTCAACTCAACTTGGGTGCCTAACTCTCGCTGCACTGCTCTCCAAAAATGCGATGTAAACTGTGTTTCCCGATCTAAAATGATGGACACAAGCATACCGTGAAGGCGAACAATCTCGCGGATATAGATCTCAGCCAACTGCTCCGAAGAATAATTAGTCCCAACTGGAATAAAGAGCGCGGACTTGGTCAGCTGATCCACATTCACCCAAATAGCACCAAACTTCCTCGAAGACCGTGGGAGCCTAACTACAAAGTCCATGGTGATACGCTCCCATTTACACTTCGGAATCTCAAGCCTCTGAAGTAATCTGCCCGGTCTCTGATGCTCATACTTCACCTGCTGACAATTAAGGCACCAAGCTGCAAACCCCATTATATCCTTCTTCATCCTCCTCCAACCAATAGTGCTACCTCAGGTCCTGGTACATTTTCGTGGCACCCGGATGGATGGAATACCGCAAACTGTGGGCCTCCTCAAGGATCAACTCACGTAGTCTATCTACATTAGGCATATAAATCCGACCCTGCATTCTCAAGACCACATCATCCCCAATAGTAACATCCTTGGCATCACCGTGCTGAACCGTGTCCTTCAGGACAAGCAAACAGGGATCATCATACTGGCGCTCTCTGATACGATCATATAAGGAAGACCGAGAAACCACATAAGCTAGAACCCGACCGGGCTCCGAAACATCTAATCTCGCGAACGGGTTGGCCAAGTCCTGAACATCATCTGCAAGCGGTCTCTCACCAACAAGAATAAATGCTAGGCTACCCATACTCACCGTCTTTTTGCTCAAGGCATCGGCCACCACATTGGCCTTCCCAAGATGATACAGAATGTTATATCAGTCCTTAAGCAGCTCCAACTATCTCTGCTACCTCAAATTTAGATCCTTTTGTTTGAACAAGTGCTGGAGACTCCAATGATCCATAGATACCTCACAAGACACACCATAGAGATAATGCCTCCAAATCTTCAATGCATGAATGATGGCTGCCAAGTCCAAATCTTGAATAGGGTAGTTCTTCTCATGAGGCTTCAACTGACGGGCATCATAATAAATCACTCAACCCTCATGCATCAAGACACATCCAATACCAATCTAAGAAGCATCACAATACACTGTATAAGAGCCTGGCGCTGAAAGAAAAACTAGAACTGGAGCTGTGGTCAAGGCAGTCTTGAGCTTTTGGAAGCTTTCCTCACACTCATTCGACCACCTGAAAGGAGCAACCTTCTGGGTTAATTTGGCCAAAGGCGCTGCAGTAGACACCCTCCATGAAGTGACAATAATAACCGGCCAAGCCCAGAAAGCTTTGAATCTCAGTAGCTGAAGACGTTCTAGGCCAACTCTAAACTGCCTCTATCTTCTTCGGATCCACCTTAATCCCCTCACTGGACACCACGTGCCCCAAGAACGCCACCGAACTAAGCCAAAACTCACACTAGGAAAACTTGGCATAAATCTTCTCCTCCCTCAGCCGCTATAGTACAATCCTCAAATGCTATGCATGCTCCTCCTGACTACGTGAGTACACCAGGATATCATCAATGAATATTATGACAAACGAGTGAAGATATGGCTGAAAGACATTGTTCATCAGTTGCATAAATGATGCTGGGACGTTGGTTAGCCCAAAAGACATCACAAGGAACTCATAGTGACCATAACAGGTCCTAAATGCCGTCTTTAGAATATCCGAGTCCCGAATCTTCAACTGGTGATATCTCAGACCTCAAGTCAATCTTAGAGAACACCCTCGCTCCTAGAAGCTAGCATAATAGATCATCAATACGTGGCAAAGGATACTTGTTCTTCATTGTAACTTTGTTCAACTGCCTATAGTCGATGCACATCTGCATAGTACCATCCGTCTTCTTCACAAACAGAACCGGTGCACCAAAAGGCGACACACTAGGCCTAATAAACCCCTTATCAAGAAGTTCCTGAAGCTGCTCTTTCAATTCCTTCAACTCAACTAGTGCCATATGATACAGAGGAATAGAAATAGGCTAAGTGCCTGACACCAAGTCAATACCAAAGTCCATATCCCTGTCGGGTGGCATGCCCGGCAGATTTGCAGGAAACACATCCAGAAAGTCTCACACCACCGGAACAGAATCATTAGCGGGGGTATTAGCATCAACATCCCTGACAAAGGCCAAATACGACAAACACCCCTTCCCAACCATCCATTGGGCCTTCAAGTAAGAAATCACCCTGCTGGGAACATAATCTAGAGAACCTCTCCACTCAATCCTTGGCAACCTCGACATTGCCAACGTCACGGTCTTAGCGTGAAAATCCAGAATAGCATGACATGAAGACAACCAATCCATACCCAAGATCACGTCGAAATCAACCATACTAAGAAATAAGAGATCAACTCGAGTCTCCAATCCCCCAATAGTCATTACACACGACCGATATACATGATCCACAACAATAGTATCACCCACTAGCGTAGATACATGAACATATGAAACTAAGGACTCACGGGGCATATCTAGATAACGAGCAAAATATGATGATACATATGGATAAGTGGAAGGGTCAAATAATATAGAAGCATCCCTGTGGCATATTGAGACAATAACTATGATCACTGTGTCTAAAGCAATGGCATCAGGCCTGACAGGAATAGCATAGAATCGAACCTGGCCCTAGCTGGCTGAGCCCCACCCCGAGCTGGCTTGACGGGTGGTGAACTGGTGCTGAAGTCGTGGTCTGACACCTCTGCTGAACTGGACCTCCTGTAAGGTGGGGACAAAACTTCTTCACATGACTCAACTCTCCACACTCAAAATATCCCCTCTCGAAAAATGGTGGCAAATACTTAGGTGGACCCCGAGAACCAGAATAACTACCAGAAGAACCTGGTGCAGATGAATCTTGAACTGAAGGTGCACGAGATGAACTCTGAGCTGGGATTGCACTAAGAGATGACTGACTCAGTCGAGCACTGTATGATCCATGGCTAGCTGATGCGGCCAGATGAACTGGACGAGCCATCTAAGCGGGCCTATAAGGACGACCCCTACTGTGGTGGAACTGACCCCCGAAAGGAACACCGTTGAAACCACCCAATCTACGAGGCCTCTTGGCCTCCCTCTCCTCACGCTCTTGACTACGAACCATCTCTAGCCGCCGAGCAATATCAACCACCTTGTCGAACGTAGCACCTAATACACTCTCCCCAGTCATAACAAAACGCAATTGATAATGGAGGCCATCAATGAACCTCCTAATACTCTCCCTCTCAGTGGGAACAAACCAAATTGCGTGAGGAGCCGGCTTTGAAAACCTCATCTCGTACTGGTTCACAGATATGCCTTCCTGACGTAGCTGCTCGAATTTCTACTGCAGCTCCTCCCTGCGGGCCTGTGCACATCTTCTCCAAGAAGAAAATGAATAACTCATGCCATAAAAGTGGTGCTGCACTGACTAGCCTGCTTCTCTCATAGGCCTCCCGCCATCTGAAGGTAGCCCCAGTAAACATAAAAGTAGTAAATGAGACCCCACTGGTCTCCAGAATAACCATCGTACAAAGAATCCGCTGGCACCTATCCAAGAAGTCCTAGGCATCGTCTGACTCAGCCCCCTTGAATGATGGAGATTGGAGTCTCCCAAATCTCTCTAGTCTCTTCTGCTCATCATCACTCATAACGGGACCCACCTGGGCCTGAGCAACTGCAACATGCTGAGCTGGTAGTACCCCTGGTGTCTGAAGTCCTTGCATCACCTGCTCTAGAGTACGGGCAGCTGGTGTCAGAGTACCTCCCCCGGCCTGAGTAGTGGGGGGGGGGCGGTCTCAACATAAACCGCCTGAGTAAGGCTAGTGCACATAGTCAATACCTAAGCCAAAAGCCTCCTAAAGGCCTGGAATCACAATGGGCACAGCTGGTGCCTGAGCTGGCCCCACTGGCTCAACCACATCTGGAACCTGCTCCTGAGCTGGAGCAACTAGTGGATCTGCTGGTGCTGCTCTAGCTGATGTACGAGTTGTACCTCGGCCCCTACTGTGGCCCCGGCCTCTCGTGGGATATTAAAACAAGTTTAAATAAGTGAAAATGTCATAAAATGGGATAAAATAGCGTAACATAATATAGAAGTTTTCCCAAAACCAGGGTGTCATTGAGTACATAAGCATTTATACAATACTAAGTCTGATACACTGTCTACCTCGATAATCTCCGAATGTCTGAACTCTGTGAATCAGCAACCGTCGTGACAGGAAACACCTGGATCTGCACACGAAGTGCATGGTGTAGCGTGAGTACAACCAACTCAATAAGTAACAAATCTAACCTTTGGACTAAAAGTAGTGATGGGCTCAAACATTACAGCCCACATACGGAATTAACAACACGGTAATATATGAAAAATATGACAATAATATCTCAGAAATTCATAATCTGCAGGTAATGGTACAAGAATTTAGGCATGCTTCCAGGTTTAACAATTAAACTCAGAACAGATAAATATGCCAAGTCTGAATGATATGAGGAATATGACATCTCTATATTTACATACCAATGTGCATATCGTATGTGATGCAACACACCAAAAGCCTCGCATACTCACACTCTCGGAGTAATCAACCTGATTGTCTCAATTCTCACTTATCACACTCAATCACTCAGTATTGTACGGGGCAGATCTAGCCCAAATGTAAATAAGTCCAGAGCAGATCAAGTCCAAATGCAAATAAATCCAGGGCAGATCCATCCCAATGCAAATGAATCAATAGTAACTGCGCTCACTGTGGGTGTGCAGACTCCGGAGGGGCAGATCCAGCCCAAGCGCTATAATAAGCTAAATCCTAGCATGATTCAATAAAGTCTGATGCGGCGTGCAGCCCGATCCCATAAATATCACACACAAACAGGCCCTCAGCCTAACTCAGTCATCAATCTCTCCAGTCTCTCGGGCTCACAACACTCGCGCTAAGCAGCCCAAATCAATGATACAAGATGTGATAATATACGGTAACGAAAAATGGGATATGATACGCAATGATGAATGTGACTGAGTATATATAAGAAATTAAGCAAATAACTCAACATCAAAGATCGACCAATGTGGGTCTCAATAGAACCAACATATAACCTAAACATGTGTTCTAGCACGAGTCACGACTCAAGTGCTCTAACACGTAGAGTACACTAATAATGTTTAGATAAGATAGATACACAGTTCCATAGAATCGCCTAAATAACAATTACCACGATGCACGCCCACATGCCCGTTACCTAGCATGCGCGTCACCTCAACACCAATCATATAACATGAAAATCGGGGTTTTATACCCTCCCAACCAAGTTTAGAAGTGTTACTTACCTCAAGCCGTGCAAAACTCTACTCTAGCAAGCCCTTGCCTCGCGAATCGGCCTCCAAATGCCCCGAATCTAGTCACAAACAAATTTGATACAATCAACACGAGTTAAAGGAATCAATTTCATATAAACAATTTAAGTTCTTAATCAAAAGTCAAAAAGTCAACTCAAAAAGTCAACCCCTGGGCTCACGTCTCGGAATCCGATGAAGGTTACAAAATTCGAACACTCATTCAACCACAAGTCCAACAATACAAAAATTACTCAAATCCGATACCAAAATCTCGCTCAAATCTCCAAAATTCGGCCTAAGAAATTTTTTTCATTTTCCCAATTTTTCAACCCAAATCACTAATTAAATGATGAAATCAAAGATATAATCATGGAATTTAACCAAAACTAAGTGAGAATCACTTATCCTAATCACTCCCTTAAATATCTCTTCATGAATCGCCTCCAACCGAGCTCCCAAAATCAAATTATGCAAAATGACTCAAACCCTCGTTTTTTAAATATTTAAGTTTTGCCCAGATGTCCCTTCTTCGCGATCGCGAAGCACAAACTCCACTGCCCCCAGAACTTACTCTACATGATTGCGAACGCAGAGCTTAGGCTTCCCAGGCCTACGCAATCATGGATAGACCCGCACGTTCGTATAGAACAATGCGCGTGACCAGCTTCTGCCTCCTTTCCTCTTCGCAAACCCGACTTAGCCCATGCGTTCGCGATGCACTGATTCCCCAGCTTACGCGATCACATACCAGAACTTGCGATCGTATAGAACAAAAACTCAGCTGCCCAAATTAGCCTACGCGATCGCGTATAAGGAAACCAGACCTGAATTCTAGCAATCTTCTGCAGTCTTCCAGGTCCATGATCCGTTAACCATCCGAAATCCACCCGACGCCCCGGGGGACTCAACGAAATATACCAACAAGTCCTAAATCACGATACGAACTTAGTCGAGGTCTCAAATCACATCAAACAACACGAAAAGTACGAATCACACCTCAATTCAAGCTTAACAGAAACTAAGAAATTCCAACTTATACAATCGATGCCGAAACCTATCAAATCAAGTCCGATTGACCTCAAATTTCAAATGTCATATATGACACAATGGACCTATTCCAACTCACGGAACCCCAATCCGAGCCCGGTAACCACAAAGTCAACTCTCGGTAAAACTTCTTAATTTTCAAAGCTTCTAATTTTTTAACTTTCGCATTTCAAGCCTAATTCAACAACGGACCTCTAAATCATTATCAGGCCACACTTCTAAGTCCGAAATCATCCAACGGAACTATCGGAACCATCAAAGTTCTATTTCGGAGTCGTTTACACATAAATCCACGTCCGGTCTACCTTTACAACTTAAGCTTCCAACTTTTAGACGAACTGTCTCAACTCCTTCCGAAACATCCTCGGATCTGAACCAACTATCCCGGTAAGTCACATAGCAACAATTAAGGATGAAATAAGTAGTAAATGGGAGAATGCGGCTATAACACTCAAAACGACCGTCTAGGTGGTTACAAAATGCTAGAGAAGAAAAGAGAGGTAAACAATTTGATTACTTTCAAGGTCAGGTAAAAAAGAGGGACGAACAATTTAATGTCCTTCAAGGTCAGCTAGTCAATCTTCTTGCTAGTGGTGCTTTCCCCATTCCCCGATCTCGTGAGTCTTTCCTAGATGCAAATCCTTCTCGTCATGATCCTTCAAACCCTGTCGACAAGAAGCTTCTAGTAGTGGAGATGGAGGTGATGTAGTACAAATTTACTCATTGAATGATGTTTAAAGTTATAACTTGTGAAATGTTTTGTTGTTGGATATTTTGAAACTCAATAAATATTGTTAATATAATTTTGATAGTTGTTATTATCGTTGTTATTGGTTGAATGGCAGCAATGTAATGTGCCATTATAGGTTATTAGTTGTTGGCAGGTGGTGCAACTGTAAAACAGCTGTGTTTTGCCAACAATATACCTAGAAAACTGACCGCATACCGACCGAAGTCGGTCGAAAATATTAAAATAAATTTCCCAGGAATTTAAAATTACCGACCGATTTCGGTCGGTATCGGCAATAAATGTTTTCTAGGTTTTGAAATTACCGACCGAAATCGGTCGGAATTTTTGATTTTAAATTTTAATATTTTAATAATACCGGCCGATTTCGGTCAGAAATGTATAAAAAAAAAAAAAATTAAGATGCTGACCGATATTGGTCGTTAATTTAAAAATAATTAGAAATTATTTTCAAAAATACCAACCGAATTCAGTTGGTAAATTTAGTTTGTGTCAGATTATTTGGTCAAAGTGCGTCGAAAATTACTTGCCGACTACGGTCGAAAATATCGACCGTCTGCGGTCGCCTCGCATTAGCGATCATTATTTTTTCAACGAATTAAAGCCGGTTGGAAGTCAATCGATTTTTACTCGATTCCGACCAATTTCGGTCGGTTTTTTTGACGTTTTTTAACAGTTTTCTAATGGTGGTAGGGTTTGCGTAAACACTACTCTTCTCAGACCCCATGCTGTAGGAATAAACTGGTATATTATTGTTTTGTTTATTGTTGACACATTTTTAAGATATGCATTTGTACCTTCATCCTATTTTTGTAACGACAATTAATCGCCTATAGAGTTTAAAAGATAAAAGGAAATTTTCGACGTAGTATAATATTATTCTTCAATTCGTTAGTATAATTAATGTGTATTAGATAATACGTAAAAATCTTTTTGTAGTTATATCAAATTTTCAGTTGAACACCTAAATTTTGTAGTATCTATCAATACTACCTTTTGAACCCAGGAAAAAATAATTTTCGGACACTTCCTTTACATTACCCAAGCTTTTACTTTGACGCAACAATTTCTTCAAATATTTTGTCTTCTCTTGGGTTTGATTCATGTGGTGTGAAAATTTTGTGGTTATCAAAAGGAAAACCTAGATCTTGCTGGGTTTTTGTTCTCGGGTTGGAGATGATTTCCATCCTCCCGGAGAGATAAAGACCGCATATAATTAGGGTGGGCGTTCGGGCAGTTTGGATTGCGTATGAGAATTTTGATTTGAATTTTCGGTTTTCAGAGTGAATAAATGACAATCCAAATCCAATTCAATTAAGTTCGGATTGGATCGGATATTTTAAGTTCGGTTTCGAGTTAATTGGTTTGGATATTTTGAATTTTCGGTTTTGAGCTTATAAGTTGAGATGTTTCTTCTTTTTACAAAAATAAATATCCAAATGAAGTACTAATGTTAAATTGCCTGAAAAGTTCCACGTTTGCATCGCATTCATCAAAATGAAGTATTCAAGTAATGAAATTATTATCAAAGAAATACAATAGAGACATTAATATGGCAGATAAGAAATAGAAATAGTAAAACCATGTCCAAATAAAAAGTATTCTCCCAGTAACTTAGTAATTAATATTGAATATATGAGATAATATATAATGGGTAGAGTATTAAACTTATTACTAGACATATGGATAACGGACTAAATATAAAGTATAAGAAGAATATCCAAAAATTTCAAGTACCAAATTCAATATTCAATCCGAAATCCAAACCAAAAATTTAAAAATTTCGAATTTCGATTTGAATTTCGGGTTTGCCCAAACTATGCGCACCCTGACATATAAATTATAGGTTAGGGAAGAATTAAGAAAAGGAAAGAAGAAAAAGAAAATAAAAGATGATGTAAAAATTGCAAAGGAAATAACAATAGTATAAAAAGGAAAAATATACGTGGCAAAATGTGATCGGTCCTAAGATACACTAAGTGGCCGTACGACAGCCGCAAAATTTAGGTGTTCAATCGGAAACTCGAGACAAGTCGAGGGATTATGCATTATCCCATGTTCATTGAGACAATTCATTGACCAACACAAGAAGGAAAACAGAAATGTTGTTCCTCTTCCTAATAGCTACACCTGCAGTTGTAATTTTCCTTTTAAAAAACTACAGAAAAATTGGAGTCAGGGCACATAATCATCCACCAGGTCCCCCTGGGCTTCCACTTGTTGGAAACTTATATCAATTAGATAAAGAATCCCTTCATAAATACCTATGGCAACTTTCAAAGAAATATGGTCCCTTAATGTCCATGAAACTTGGTTTTTCCCAAGTAGTAGTAATTTCATCAGCAAAAATTGCTAAAGAAGCAATGAAAACTCATGACATTGCATTTTCTGGCAAGCCATCATTTCTTGGCCAACAAAAGTTATCGTATAACGGTTTGGATGTTAGTTTCTTATCTTACGGTGCTTATTGGAGGGAAATATGAAAAATTTGTGTCATACATCTCTTTAACACCAAGAAGGTGCAATCTTTTCGTCCAATTCGTGCAGATGAAGTGTCCAGGATGATCAATCATGTAATCGAACGTGCTTCGATGTCGAAATTGGTTAATCTTAGTGAGATTACATTGTCTTTATCAAGCAGCATAATATGTAGAGTTGGATTTGGCAAGAGATATGATGAGAAAGGTGATGAAAAGAGGAGATTTCACAAACTTCAATGGAAAGGTTGCTAGACTTGAAAAGATTTACAATGAGTTGGACTTATTCTATCAAGAACTCATTGAGGAGCACCTCAGCCCAACCAGGCCAAATAAATGGATGGTGATATTCTTGATACGTTAATTGTCTTGCGAGATCAAACATTGTCATCATCTTTCATTCTCACTTGGGATCATATCAAACAAGTGCCAATGGTTGTTTCACTTCTCTATCTAATTACTCCCTTTGTTTTAATTCACTTACCGTTTTAATCTGTTAAAAAAAAAAATATTGCATTTCTATATTTAGTAAAGTTTTTACTTCCAAAGTTTTCACTTTATGCATAATGACACTCTCTTATAAAAGTTACACGGCATGTTTAAGACCACAAGATTCAAATGGTATTTGAATTCTTAAATTTTGTGCCTAATCCAATTTGAAACAGGGAATATTTGTTACAAGAATTAATCAAATCATTTGATGATACATATATTGTATAGTTTAACCAATGTATACAATTCAGGACGTATTTATTGCTGGAACGGATACGACCGCAGCTGTAGTAGTATGGACAATGACAGCTTTAATGAAGGAGCCAAAACAAATATAAGAGAATTGGTTGGTAAAAAAGGAGGAGTAGATGAAGATGATATCCAAAAGCTTCCCTATCTCAAGGCAGTGATAAAGGAGAATTGAGATTATATCCACCAGCTCCTCTTCTTTTGCCTAGAGAAACCATTCAAAAATGTATGGTAGATGGATATGAAATCCAACCAAATACTCTCGTTTTCTTCCATGCATGGGCCATAGGTAGAGATCCTGAATGTTGGATAAATCCAGAGGACTTCATTCCTGAGAGATTTTGCAGTAGTGTAACCAGCAACGATATCGATATCGACTACAAGTCTGAATTTGAAATGGTTCCATTTGGAGGTGGTAGGAGAGGGTGTCCTGGGATTTCACTAGGAGTAGCAACAGTGGAGCTTGCACTTGCCAATCTTCTTTATGCATTTGATTGGGAACTGCCTTTTGGTATGGTGAAAGAAGATATTGATACCGATACTTTGCCAGGTCTCACTACACAAGAAGAATCCTCTTTGTCTAGTCGCAAAACTTTATGACTAATTAAGTACCAAGCAGAAAATCTTTTCTTGTCATAATTTTGTTGGTGTCATGGTTGCAGTACTTTTTGTGTTCTGTTTGTGGTTTCCTTGTGTTAGTATTTCTTCTCATAGATAATGTACTTTAATGAGAATTCTGCTCCTTTTCCCCAAACGCTAACATGCTTTGTAGAGTCTAGAGCATCAATAAGAACTCTTTAACTCTTGTTGTCAAGTCCAAATTAATCAGCTCTAAACCATTCATGTTTCATCAGACTTTGATTTTCATCGGTCAAAAGCATTTGTTCCCGCTCTTTAACGCGATTTGGAGGCATGCTTGAGCTGCCTCTTGTTTTTTAGCCTCCTTTCCCATAGGGTGGACCGTAGAAGTAGTCTAAACAGAGATGATTCATAATTAAATTTGATAGATTTAATCTTTAAATTATTATCATTAACTTCATTGTCCATTTGGAAAAATGAATTTATAATTTAATATGTATTAAAAATTTGATAATTCTTCACATGTATATTATGCCCCATGTCGAGAAGCTAACCAGAGTAATGTATTAAAGTTGGAATAATTTAATTATAAGTTAGTGGATTCCTATCATTTTTTTAGCAAGGACAAAGATCACTAGGCTGACCATTTACAGTGAAAGCATAAGATTACTAATCATGCCTCCTGAGGCAATATTACTCAGACAGAACTTCCCTAATATCTTTCTTCCGCCACTCGCCTGTGGATCAAACTAAATAAGAATAGTTTAAAGACCTGGCTTTTGCAAGAAATTAAATACGAAAAAAGAAATCCATTTATCTTGAAATATTATTGTTAATTACTTACAAGATATTGTACCTAGAATGATGGTTAAATCTACAGAAGGCTTTGGAAAAGGATAAGGAGTGGGCAGCTTGAAATGGACGATAAGGGCACCATACCTGACGTGGGCATATATATATATATATATGTACATGTATATATATATATATATACACACACTAGAAGCCCCTCAGAGTGGCAATGCTGCACTTAGAACATCTAATCAGAAATACTAAGGGGTCGTTTGGTATGAACACAAGTAATGCAGGGATTAGTAATGCAGGGATTGTAGTGCTGGGATTATTTTTTATCAAGTGTTTGGTTCATTGTATTAAACATTAATTATGCAATGTATAAGTCTGGATTTAGTAATTTTAAGTCTTATCCATGTATAGCTAATCCAGGGATTAGTAATCCCTTCCTTTTCTTGGTATTAGTTAATCCCTCATATGAGGTATAACTAATCTACGTATTAGGTAGGAGCAAATTGAATTGACCAACCAAACATGATATTGGACGGATTAAATTTTTATACGGAGATTATTTTGCTTAATACGGCCTACCAAACGACCCCTAAGTGTTTAATAGACGTGGAAAGTAAGCATTTGGTTGGCTCATGGTAACTGCAGGGTACAGAACCCTGTCATTTCTCATTTACTTTGACGTACGGCCTTAATTCTTTTTTACATGTCAAGTAGATAATTTTTTTTTTTTAGATAATGGTAGCGGTGTATAGCCTGTTTGGCAAGGTTGCAAATATTAGCTTATTTTGAGAAGTATTTTTTTTTAAAAGTATTTTTTTCAATAGTACTTTTGGTGAGAAGCAGTTTGTGTTTGGCTAATTAATTAGAAAAGCATTTCTGAGCAGTGCCAAGCTTTTAAAAACTGATTCTACGTGTAATTTTCAAGTACTTTTGCAGACAAACTACTTTTTCTGCTTTTCCCAAACTGCTTCTGCTTCTCTTCAAAAGCACTTTCTTTTTCTTCCAAAAGTTTAGCCATTTTTTTTACACTTCAACTTTGAAAAAAATATTTTTTTTTTTAAAAAAAAAGGTACTTCTGGGATTGGAGAAGCTTGGTCAAACAGGCTATTATTCAAACCAGTGGTAGAAACCGGATTTTTCTCAAGGAGGTTCAAAAAAAGAAAAGGTAAACACACGAAAAAGCTATAGGGATTAAACATCTAATATGTGTATAAAAAAGATATAATTTTATATACATAATGTAATTTCGAATGAAAGAAATTTATCGCTCCTGATTCAAACTCAAAATCTCCACGTGCTCTGATATTACGTTGAATCGAGTTGAACCAAACTAAGAAAGCACATTTCTAATTACTACTACTTAATTATATCTAGAAAGTTCTTATTCCTTTCTCATTTAATGGAACTGTGCAGATCATTATCAATTTTATACGAATCATGCCCTTGTCAGATGGCAAATCAGCCTAATGCAGCGGAGAGGGCACAACAACATTTGTCATAAAAAGTTTGCGCACAAAAAATATTAAATTTATTGAAACCAGCAAAGGATTATTTTCTTTGCCAGAAAATAAATCCAATGATCTTCAATTCCCAAATATTTTAGGAACATCAAAACAAGATGATACCTTTTGGAATTATAACATTATCTGGTGCTTCAGATTGAACTTCAGTTGCATGTGAACTTTTTAAGTATGAGTTGGACTTGCAGTAATTGGTAGAGTAGACTATCCATTCTTTTCTGTTGCGGGAGTATTCTTTGTAAATCTCTGCTTCTTTGCTTTTACCCCATAGAAGAAAATACAAGTCAATAATAACCACGATGGATCCCAATATGCTGTTAAAGAAAACAAATTGAATTAACAATAACATCACCGACCCTAATTTATTTGGAATTGAGTCGTGATTATTGTTAAGTAACCGTAACAAGCAGGTTGAGTAATCTTGAGAACTTGGAATTTTTCCCTAAAAATATGGGCCAACTTTTGAGAAAATATCCATAGCTTTTCACTTAAAGTTCAGAAGAATTATCTTCCTTTTTTTGAATTTTGGTAACATCTTAATATTCTAATCATCAATTGAATATTAAAAATGTATACTATAAAACTTAGCGGAATATATTTAAAATTTGAACTTTATAGGTTCGAGTTTGAAATTCTATCGAGTTCAAATAAACTATAACATATGCGATGCAACCGCCCCTACGTTTTACCAAATTATTGTCTTGATGTCCATCTTTAATGTTTTATTTTAACAAAATATGGTACTATAACCAAGAATAAGATCTAACCTTCCTAAGTGAATTTGGGCATGAAGTATGGAGATGCCAAAGACAGCAGCAAAAATCTGAATGAGGGGACTGAATGCTGAGGTGAAAACTGCACCTTTTTGTTTTACACACCGTGACATTATTTTAGGATTGTATATAGATATTCATAGCATGTAGCGGAAAACAATAACAATCCTAGAAAGATTTTTTTGTATTTAAAATTTAATTACATATCAAAAATCGTAGACGTACCTGGCGGAGGAAGTCTCATTTCAAAAAATTTCCGATAGTGCGAAGATTTTATGCGTATCCACACAGAAACTAGTCCTTGCTATTAACTCTTAAATCCGCAAACAAATTAAATAAAAATATTGTATTGAATTTTTCTCAAAAATCTCAACTTAAAGATAGAAGAACAAGAAATATTTTTTCTGTAATTGTATTTTCTATCTTGGCTTATATTGCACTTTTACTTTCACAAAGTGAGTTTTTTTCTCAAGAATTTCTACGGAAAATTTTCTCCATCACCCTTTATATAACATCACCTATAAAACTCTTTTATATTTGGTTGAAGTAATGATTTATTTGGAGTAAAAATTTTAATTCCACAAATTAACTTTATGGAATTTCTTATGGAGATTTCGTTAGTGCCGATCTTTATGTACTTTCCATAAAGTCCAATACCAAATTGGATTATAAGTCTTATTAGTATTTTAGTACAGAATAATACAAATCCCGTTCTTAATGGGTTTAAGTAGCCGACTCGTCCAATTATGGACTTTAACGTAATATATATCACACATATATATATATATATATTTTAACCAAAAGATATAATTTAATTTTCTATTCAAAATAGAAAACTTTAATTTGTTCCAATATTAATTATATTCTCTGTGCTAGCAAAGAATATAATAATATTTCATTTAGACTAATAACTAAATCTATTTAATTAATTAAATTCTTTAATTTAATTATCAAATAATAAAGTAACTAATCCTTTAGTAAAGATCAGAACACTTGTTAGTGTGTGACACCATAGGTTCAATACTAAGCCGATAGTAAATTAATCATATTAATATACTAATCAAGGTTGGCGTCTAACAACACTCCTTAACGACCGAATAGAATGAAGTATATAATTTACTCTCAAGAACCAGTAGAAGAATAATGTAGTAATTCCTTCTGTCCTTATAGCTCTGCGTCACCCTAGGATATGGTTCAACTGTCAAATCCTAATATGTGATCAACTATGTGTTCATGTTAAATATAATCGACCATTGAATGACCAAAGAAACTTGTTTCTTCTTTCATTCAATCGTCCTGGCCAAGGTCTTAGTTTGGTCGTTTATAATTCATGACAACATGGAGCTTAAACTCATTACTAAGAGTTGAAAGATTCCATCTTGATCAATCACTAACTCTACAAGCATTTAATCATAACCAATATCCTTTCAACTATCGTCCAAGGGCCATAAGTGTCTAGTATCAAAGTACAATATTTAACTTGTCAATTACTATGACGATCTCAGGTCAAAAGAAGCTCTTATATTACATTTTTCACAGATAATATCCTATTGATAGTTTATGGTAATTCTAACAATTAGGAATTATCCAATGAGTCGGTTCAATGATCATATCTCTATATGCATCATCTATCTATGTGATTTAGTTAATGAGATCAACTAATATTTATCCAATAAAGACGATCACATAAATATTGATATAACTGGATTACTATGTCCAAATTAATAATCCTATGATCACGAACAAATTTAGATTAAATTATGAGAACTCTACTCTCATTATCATGATCTCTATCACGATGACAAGTTTCAAAATTTTAAAGGACCTTATCAAGTTAATCAAATAATTAGTAATAACTATGATAAAAGAATATCAAATGACATATATTTTTATATCAAATAACGTTCACAAACATATATTTAAATCATCACCTATGAGATTGGATCTAGGGCTTATCTTCTATATCCCTAACAATCTCCCACTTGCACTACAGCCAATCGCTCTTGTACTTTATTCCCAATTTTCACTTGTGCTTGTCAAACTCTTTTGTGCCAAAAGCTTTAGTGAATGGGTCTGCAGCATTTTCCTTTCCATCAACCTTTTGAATCTCAACGTCTCCACGTTCAATGATCTCTTTTATCAAGTGATACCTTCGCTGAACGTGTTTGGATTTTTGGTGTGTTCTTGCTTCTTTTGCTTGAGCAAAGGCTCCAGTGTTGTCGCACAACAATGGAACTGCACCTTCTACTGAAGGAACCACACCAACTTCAGTTAAGAACTTTTTCATCCATACAGCTTTCGTAGCAGCTTCACTAGCTGCTATATATTCTACTTCAGTCACTAAATCGACTACTATAGCTTGTTTTGAACTTTTCCATTTCATTGCACCACCATTTAAGGTGAATACATAACCAGAAATAGTTCTGCTATCATCTCTATTTGAAGAGAAACTTGCCTCGGTATAACTTTCAAGTGTCAACTCATAATCTCCATAAACAAGGAATTGGTCTTTAGTCCTTCTTAAGTACTTAAGAATGGTCTTCACCACCTTTCAATGTTCCTCATCGGGATTTGCTTGATATCGGCTAGTCACACCTAGTGCATAAGCATATTAGGACGTGTACATGTCATGGTATACATGATAGCTCCCATTGCACTAGCGTATGTGATCCTACTCATGCGCTCTCTCTCTCTTCAGGTGTTTTAGGACGATCCTCCCTACTGAGAGTAATTCTATTGCCTATAGGTAGATAGCCTCTTTTGAAATTATCCATGCTATACCTCTTTAAGATGGTATCAATGTACAAAGCTGGAAAAGTCCAAGCAGCTTCCTCGATCTATCCCTATAGATCTTTATCCCAAATATATAAGCTGCTTCTCCCAAGTTTTTCATGGAAAACTGTTCAGATAGCCAAATCTTGGTACTTTATAATGTTGGTATATCATTTCCTATGAGTAATATATCATGAACATACAATACTAAGAATGTAATTGTGCTCCCACTAACCTTTTTGTACACAAAATGCTCTTCTTCGCATCTAACAAAATTGAACTTTGCAATGGTCTTGCTAAAGCGAATATTTGCTTTAGTCCATAAATTGATCTTTGTAGCTTGCAAATTTTATTATGATTAGACGAAGATGTGAAACCTTCAGGTTGTGTCATGTGCACATCATTTTATAGCTCACCATTAAGGAAAGCTGTTTTCACATTCATTTGTCATATTTCATAATCATAGTATGTTGCTACAACAAGCAAAATCCAAATTGATTTGAGTATTGCCACGGGAGAGAAAGCCTCGTCATAATTGATTTCTTCTTTTTGACGATATCCCTTGGCAACAAGATGGGCTTTGTAGGTGTCCACCTTTCCTTCTGCTCTAATTTTTTTTCTTAAAACCCCATTTACAACCTATAGGTTTTATATCCTTTGAAGGTTCAACTAAAGTCCATGCTTTATTTTTCCTCATGGATTCCATTTCGGATTCCATGGCCTTTTGCCATCTCTCATAGTCGAAACTTTGTATTGCCTCTTCATAGGTCTTAGGGTCATTATCATTATGATCAACCTCATTGATACATCATCTTGTACCATTAGATTTTATTTAGTTTGTACATGACTTTCTCGTGTAGACCTTCTAAGAGGTGCTTGTACAACTTATTCACCATGTGCTGGATTTGGTTATTGTTCAATTTGGTTTAGAACTGGTTCATTAACTTATTCTTGAACTACATTTTGTTCTTGAACTTCAACCGTTGAAGATGAAAACTTTCTTGTCAACTTCAAAATATCCAATAAAGGTTCTTCAACTTGTGTCTCATGATCTTGATTTTGTGTTGATTCATTAGTTTATTGAACTTCATCAAGTTCTATTTCTCCACTATAATTTTCTTCCAAAAGAAATTCCCTTTCCAAAAAGGTTGCTCCTCTAGTCACAAACACTTTATGGTCCGAAGGGTGATATAAATAATATCCCATTGTTTCATTGGGATACCTGATGAACCTATGCTTATCAGATCTTGAGTCAAGTTTATCAGATTGCACTCTCTTAACATACGCTGGACAACCTTGAACTTTAATATGTTTAAGGTTAAGCTTATGTCCTTTCCATATCTCATATGATGTTGTAGAGACTGACTTAGTGGAAACTTATTAAGTAAATATGTTGCTGCTTCCAAAACATATCCCCATAAATTTATTGGAAGATCAGTGAACCCCATCATAGATCTCACCATATCTAATAAGGTTCGATTTCTTCTTTTAGACACACTATTCTGTTGTGGTGTTCCTGGAGGTGTCCACTATGAGAGAATCACATTTTCTTTGAGATATCTAGTAAAATCTTCACTAAGATATTCTCTACCTCTATCAGACCGTAGTACTTTGATACTTTTGTTAGCCTGTTTCTCAACTTCACTACGGAATCTTTCGAACATTTCAAAAGATTCAGATTTATGTTTCATAAGATACACAAATCTATATCTTGACATATCATCAGTGAAGGTGATGAAGTAAGAATATCCACCTCTACCTTGAATTTTCATGAGCCCACAAACATCTGTATGAATTTGTCCCAATAATTCAGAAGCTCTTTCTTCATTTCCAGTAAATGGAGATTTGATCATGTTTCCTTTGAGACAAGATTCATAAGTTGGGTATGATTCAAAATCATACTTGTCAAGGTACCCTTTCTTGTACAACTTGTTAATTCTTTTCTCTTCAATATGACCAAGCCCACAATGCCAAAGGTATGTATGATTTACTTGATCATCTCTTTTCCTCTTAAGACTAGAAACATGCATAACCGAATTTGCATTCACATTAGGTAAGACGTAAACATCATGTTTGAGATAGCCATTAACATACAAATCATTACCATAATGGATAGAGCAAATACCATTGCCTATATTAATGTGAAACCCACGCTTGTCCAACATAGAAGCTGACATTATGTTCGAAACAAATTTAGGAACATAATAGCAATCATCTAGCATAAGTACTTTGTCCGAAGGCATTATTAAAGAAATTGGTCCTACAGCTATGACTTCAACATGCATTATTTCTAACTTGTAGATTAATTTCTCCTTTTATTAGTCACCTACTTATCTTGAATCCTTATAATATATTGCAGATGTTATAACCACTGCCAGCATCTAATACCCACAGTGAAGAATTAGTAGTAGCTAAAGAAACCTTGAAAATATTTTTCATTAATGTCTCACCTTGTTTCTTGTCTTTTTGAGTTGCAAGATACTCCTTGCAGTTTCTCTTCCAATGCCCTTTCTTCTTATAGTTAAAACATTCAACATCATATACGGACTGTAGGATCAAATCTTCAGAAAGCTCTTTACCAAGCTTGTACCCCAACTTCTCAAGTTCTTCGGTAAGATCAATCACATAATTGACATGGAGTCCAACTGGAGAATTTCTAATATCCAGCTGTGTATCAACCATATTCTTAAGATATTTAATGATTGCAGTTGGATCCATATTCTGATGTTTCCTCTGGAGTTCAAAGCTCATAGAAGCGAGAATGATGCGTTTAATAGTAAGACATTCTTCCAAGTATTTCTGATAAACCTTGGTGCCTTCAACATCATTCTCTTGTGGGACTATCTTTGCAGGCTTGTCGATCACATCAATGAGCTTTTCATGCATGAGAACAATTTTTAAATTTCTATACCAGTCATTAAAATTTGGTCCTACCAACTTGTTGGTCTCAAGTATTTCACGCAGTGATATAACAGACATATTGACAAATCTAAAATATAGAAAAGAAAATGCAATAATATAAGAACATATTTACATATATCATAAAGACATGGGCTTTTATCTAAATAATATTTTCACTAATTATTTTAAACTATTTACCCTCATTATAGTTTAAGAAATCTTTATTTCTTTTACTGGAGTAAAGGAATGCTTTAACAATATGTATGAGCCCCTTGGAAGTCAAGTCGTTTCTCACATATATTTTAAAGGTAGGTACTCTTATGAATTATATCCCCATACAATTTTTTTAATTAGCTCTATGAGAAATAGCTCCCTGGTAGTCAAGTCGATCCTATTGGCATAGTTGAGTTCAACCATCATGATAGCAAAGTGTAACGACCCGACCGTTCGTTTTTCTTTATAGGACCCTGTTCCCCTAAATAAGACTCCCGGTATGTGCTTTTACTATTTTATGACTTGCGGGGATGGTTGGTTCGGGATTTGGAAGGCTTCGGGTTGAAATCGGAACACTTGGTTCCATAAGGTTGGCAAAAAGGGTTAAGTTTGACTTTGGTCAATGTTTTGAGTAAACGACCTCGGAACCGGAATTTGACGATCCCAATATATTCATATGATGATTTCTGACATGAGCATATGTTCAGATGGGGTTTTGGATGACCCGGGAGCATTTCAGCGCTTAATATTCATAGTTGGCAATTTGAAGGTTTTAAAGTTCTTTAAATTTGGTTTGGAGTAGGTGGTGATATTATCAAGGTCCGTTTAGGATTCTGAGCCGGGGAATAGTTCCGTATGGTGATTTAAGACTTGCACGCAAGTTTGGTGTCATTCTGAATAGTTTAAGTACGTTTTGGCTGGTTCAGAGTAAGTTGGAAAAACTTGAAGTTCATAAGTTGATTCAATTTAGTTTGGGGTGTGATTCTTAGTTTTGATGTTGTTTTATGCGTTCCGAGGATGCAAGCGAGTCCGTTTCATGATTTCGAACCTGTTGATATGTTTGGACGAGGCCTGGGGGACCTCGGGTTGTAATCTGGACGATGCTCGGATCGATTCAGAGCCGAAAAGGGCTGCTGGTGCACCAGTGTAGGTGTGCCAGTATCTGCGAGCTTTTGGCTGCAGATAAGAGCCCGCAGAAGCGAGCTCAGCGCCACAGAAGCGCGAGGGAGGGGGCTAACTCGTGGTCGCAGATGCGAGGAAAGGGGCCGCATCTGCGAGGCCGCAGGTGCGAGTTTTCTACCGTAGAAGCGGCCTGGGGCATGGGCCTGTAGATAGCAGAAGCAGTGACATTTCTGCAGAAGTTGGACATGCTCCTACGAGGAAGCGATCGTTGGTGCGCTTGAAGGCTGGTCAGGCCTGACCGCAGATGCGATCTGCCTTCCGCAGAAGCGGTTCCGCATATGCGGTTGACCGTCCCCAGAAGCGAGACCACTGAAGGTAGTGAGGTCGTTTAAGACGGGTTTAGACTATTGTTTTGACTCATTTCTTTCATTTTCTTGGGCGATTTTGGGGCTTCTTGAGAGGGATATTCACCTAGCAACTTGGAGGTAAGTAAATTCTATCTATTGTAAGTTAAATACATAGATTATGAGTAGATTTTAACATATAAATTTGTGAAAATTATGGGTTTAGATGAAAAATCTAGGTTTTGATAAAAATGAGATTTAACCACGAAAATGGTTATGAAATTGACTGAAAATTACATATTTGAGTTTGTGAGGTTATGGGTAACAACTTTCTTCGAAAATTTCCGAAATCTGTGCATGTGGGCTCGTGATGAATTTTAGGAATCCTTCAATTGGGATTAGGTAATCACTCTAATAGTTAGAAGATGAACTTATAAACATGTATTGATTAATTCATATAACATTTGAATAGTTTTGGATTGTTCGGCACCAAGTTGAGGTTTTAGAGTGAATTTTGAGGCCGGAAATCAAGCTTTGAGACAAGGTAAGTCTCTTGCCTAACCTTGTAAGAGGGAATTTACCCCATAAGTTATTTAAATTAATGTTCCTTCTAATTGTGGGGGTGTACGAGGTGATAAGAGTCCGTGCGTAGCTACTAATTATGCTTATGTCCGGATAGTTTTAGGACCCAATCATGAGCTACTTCGAATGTTTGCACCCTACTTATTAATTAAAGTATCTAAATCATATTAGAACTTATTAGAGGAATTGTGAAAGATCATTAATGGAATTTGTATTACTTCGTTTATTAGACTTTAATAACATTTAAGTCAAATGCTTATAAAGTATCCTTTCTTCTTGTGGAGCGGGCCGAACGCTTCGGCAGTAGATAGATGCATCTATGGTTTGTGACGCTCAACCCTCGACAATGTATACATTATTCTGGATCGGGCCGTACGACCTCAGCATAAATCGTGCTTAATAATACTTGGAGCCTAATCGTACTTGATATTATTTTTTGCAGCTTGTGAGGTTACAATTAGTAATGATAGGAATTTACTTGGAAATTTATTAAATTATGGAGGAATTATTTGTTGCTGCTTGTTAGTGAGTTATTATTATTAGCTACATAACCCATGTCTATTTAGAATTTCTATATTCATATTGTTAGGCGGTAGTAAGTGTCAAAGTCGACCCCTCGTCACTACTTCTTCGAGGTTAAACTTGATGCTTACTGGGTACATGTTGTTTATATACTCACGCTACACTTCTGCATTGACCGTGCAGGATCTGAGGCAGGTGCATCTGGCGGTCCTACCAACGCGCATCCCAAATATCTTGATGCCTAGTAATGAGCTGCTTCCTGAGCCGTTCTGCAGCCTCTAGAGTCTCTCTTTTGTATCTACATTCTATCTACTTTACATTCATACAGTAGTTAGAGTTTTGTATATTCTATTAGTCGCTCATACACGTGTGACACCATGTCTTGACGCACACACTAGTAGACTTTTATGATTTTTGGGGTACTTATATCACTAAGTTTGCCACTCAGTTGTCTTCGCTTCATCTATTAAATTTTCTAATCCTTAATTTCTTATTAAATAGAATTTAATTATTTGGAAACTTATTAAAAAGAGGAATAACCTGTTTGATTCTCTATTGGATTGCCTAGTGGTAACGTTGGGAGCCATCACGACCTAAAGGGGAAATTGGGTCGTGACACAAAGAAATTATTAAATTTTATGCGTATCCACACCGAAACTAGTCCTTGCTATCAACTCTTTGATCAATGAAATCCGCGAACAAATTAAATAAAAATATTGTATTAAATTTTTCTCAAAAATCTCAACTCAAAGGTAGAAGAACAAGAAATATTTTTCCTGTAATTATATTTTTTATCTTGGATTTATATTGCACTTTCACTTTCACAAAGTGAGTTTTTTTCTCAAGAATTTCTACGGAAAATTTTCTCTATCACCCTTTATATAACATCACCTATAAAAAAAAATTCATAGTTAGTTGGAGTAATGATTTATTTGGAGTAAAAATTTTAATTCCACAAATTAACTTTATGGAATTTCTTATGGAGATTTCGTTACTGCCGATCTTTATGGACTTTCCATAAAGTCGAATACCAAATTGAATTATAAAAGTCTTATTAGTATTTTAGTACAGAAAAATACAAATCCCCTAATTGTGACTTCCCTTCTTTCTTACTTCACATCTCGAAACGCACTCTTCCTTAATGGGTTTTAGTAGCCGACTCGTCCAATTATGGACTTTAACGTGATGTCCTTACGGACTTTCAATTAATCCAATTTCAAAGACAAGTCTTTATGAATTTTTATATAACATATTTTATAAAATAAGAGTTAATTATATATATTACATATATATTTTAACTAAGAGATATAATTTAATTTTCTATTTAAAATAAAAAACTTTAATTTATTCCAATATTAATTATATCCTCTGTGCTAGCAAAGAATATAATAATATTTCAGTTGGACTAATAACTAAATCTATTTGATTAATTAAATTCGTTAATTTAATTATCAAATAATAAATTAACTATTCCTTTAGCAAAGATCAGAACACTCGTTAGTGTGCGACCCCATAAGTTCTATGCTAAGTCGGTAGTAAATTAATCATATTAATATGCTAATCAAGGGTGGCGTCTAGCAACATTCCTTAACGACCGGATAGAATGAAGTATATAATTAACTCTCAAGAACCAGTATAAGAATAATGTTGCAATTCCTTCTGTCCTTATTGCTCTGGGTCACCCTAGGATATGGTTCAATTGTCAAAGCCTAATAGGCGACCAACTATGTGTTCATGTCAAATATAATCGACCATTGAATGACCTAAGAAACCCGTTTCTTCTTTCGTTCAATTGCCCTGGCCAAGGTCTTAGTTTGGTCGTTTACAATTCATGACAACATGGAGCTTAAACTTATTACCGAGAGTTGACAGATTCCATCTTGATTAATCACTAACTCTACAAGCATTTAATCATAACTAATATCCTTTCAACTATCGTCCAAGGGCCATAAGTGTCTAGTATCAAAGTACAATATTTAACCTGTCAATTACTATGACGATCTTAGGTCAAACACTACTAGAAATCCGGTAAAAAGCGACCAAAATGTAGCGACCAACGTTGGTCTGTCCAAAAATCGACCAACGTTGGTCGCCAAACTGGTGAAAATAATAAAATAATAATTTTAAATACATTAGCGACTAACGTTGCTCGCTATTTGGTCACTAATTTCGTCAAACTGTTGACCGGACTGGTCAGACTTGCTTGGTCAAAGAAATTCCCAGATTAGCGACCAACGTCGGTCGCTTAAGAGGACCCACTTATAAGATTAGCGACCAACGTTGATCGCTTAATAAGGAGTAACAGTTGGTCCCAGATTAGCGACCAACCTTGGTCGCCAACCTGGGAAAATATAAATAAATCTGATTTATAGTTGGCGACCAACGCTGGTCGCTAATTTTAAATTATATATATTTAGCGACCAAAGTTGGTCGCTTTTAGGTCAACATTTGGTCAAAATTAAACTCACTTTTGTATTTACTATCTAAATAATATAAATGTAAGCCGTTAACACTTTTGTAATACAAGGGATGAATAGACTAAAATATACTCTAACATGCTATATATGCAGTTAAGTAGTACTACGAAGCGTGTGTGCGTATCCATATATATATATATATATATATATATATATATATATATATATATATATATATATATATATATA